>PVKS010007849.1:0-71078 GCA_004027875.1 Aplodontia rufa | reverse complement strand
GTAATGCTTTACAATCTAATACTATTTTTAGAGTTATAATGGGAAGGGGAAGGGAGGGATAAGGGAGGGTAATTGGGGGGGGAACTCCTGGGGATAATTGCAATGTCCAGAATATATACACATCTTATACACATTTTATATTGTTTTGTTAAAATCTTGTAAGGTTGCTCAAAAATTAAAAAAAAAACATGTTAAAAAAAAAAGAAGGTAATGGAATAGCATAAGCTAATAACCAACACTAATTGGGAAAAATAAAGCAGTAATTACTCAGACACACCTGATCTTATCCCCTAAGGTAGACAGGAACTGTTTTTACAATCCCCCTCCCCACTCCCCCTTCTCTTCTGATATAGGGACACACACAGAGACACAGACACAACATGATACTTAGTTTTCCAGTCTCCCTGTTACATAGGAATGATCCTCCAACTCAGTTCTGACCAGTGTCACACATGGTAAAGTCTTCATGGAGGATTGAGCAAACTCTTTTACTTCTTTATAAAAGGATTAGCTATTATGTACTGATCTTTCCCCTCAGATTTACCTAGAAAGCATCCGTAATACTTGGAGCTGCAGCAGCCGTTTTTATCAACAAAGGCAACACCCATAAGATTGGGATGGGGTAGGACCAAAAAAGTTAAAAAAAAAAAAGTTTAAAATGTCAAAACCATCCCAGAGGAAAGCTTTTGTGTCTCTAAAAATGTCATTCGCAAGATAAAGAAATGCAAAAAAAATCACCTATTACCACACTTTCATTAATGAATGAAGTTTAGATCTTTTTTTTAAAGCCATTTTTGAAGTAAGCCTTTTTTGTTGCTGTGACCAAAGGACTTGACAAGAACAACTTAGAGGAAGAAAACTTTTTTTTGGCTCTGGTTCCAGAGTTTCAGCCCCTGTTCAGTCATCTCCATAAACCCCAAAGGCACACCTCCAGTGACCTACTACTTCCTGCCACACCCTACCTACCTATAGTTACCACCCATGAATTCATATTAGTGAACTGGATTAATCCACTGATTAGGTTATGTCTCTCATAATCTAATCTTTTTGCCCCGAATATTCTTGTGTTGTCTCACACGTATGCTTTCGAGGGACACCTCATATCTGAATCATAACAGTAATTATTAGTTAGATTTAGTTATTTGCAGCTCTAACTCTTCCTGATGAATCCTATGTTCTTCTGGTTCATGCACATATATATACTACAAAAATATTGCTTTATGATAATCAATCTTATTTAAGTGGCAGAATATCTATGGTAACAATTCTAGGGCAGGATAGCCATATTTGGGTAAATTTTATTTGTTTGAAAAAATTAAAACTAAGAGAAAAAAGTTTTCCCACAAATTAATGAACTAAATATTAGTTCATTAATCTAGACCTAAATATTGAAATCCTTTTTGAAAATAGTTGAAATAGTGCAAATCTCAAAGAATCAGCATCTGTTCACCAAGAACAAATCATGCTGGTTTCAACAGTTCTTTCTTGGATTTAGGTATTAAATATTAAACAAGGGAAAGTCATTCATCTACCAACGATTTCCTGAGTTACCTAGAATGTGCTGGGCCATGTGCTAAGAACTGGAGATATGAAGTTAAATAAAATTTATTTCTTTCCCTTAAGGTATTTGGTAATTACTTAGTTTCTATTTATTGATGGAAACAAGAAGGTAAATAAGTACTGTCAATAATATGTGATAAGTCCTGGATGGGAACCCGCAGAAGAAAGACTAGTAACATGTAAAATATGGTGGTCCTAGGAGAATGGCCATATTTTACAGCAAAGTTTGTATTTGCTGTTACTTAGAAGAATGAAAATTCCATCACTAAACAATTAGGGAAATTTATTCTGTGATTTGAAATCAGTACGTATAAAGACATAGAGATAATTAAGGAATAGGGCTCTGTGGAAAGTAAGTAAATTACATGGTTAGGAATGCCATTGGAGAGGTAGGCAGGCAGACTACATGAGAACCAGCATTTGGACATTTTCCTGCAGTGAACTGGGAGTTACTGTGGGCTATTAAGCAAAGGAGGCCCATGATCTGACATGTTTGTTGTAGAAAGATGGTTCTGTTTGTAAATAGAAGAAAGAAGTATGAGGCAAGGGAAGTAATCAAAAAGCTTTCATTAAAAAAAATATGACAAGAAATAGGAATGTCTTGAGACTTCTTGAATGGGGTTGAAGAGAGAGAGAGTTGTTCAAGATATTTCTGGCCTGTGAACATTTTCTCTCATTTGTGGAAGCTAGAATACAAGCGGAAACAGTATGAGAGATGGCTAACCTAATAATTATCTTAACATGCATGAGTTTTTACATGATCATGGGGATCCTTGCCTAGGATGCTGGGGGACATAGGACAGAGAGGAGGGAAGGGAAACATCAAGGAGACCAAAGGGAGGTAGTATGGGGGAATCTAATCAGAGGGGAATCTTGGACTTCCATGAGAAGTCCAAATTAACTTGGGGTTTAAGTAGGGTGAAACATGGAACCATGGGGAATCCAAGGGGAGGAAAACATGGAATGGCACCAGCCTTGGCTTGTTCTGTCACTACACTTTTGTTCTTGATTATTTGATGATGAATCCCTCTTAATTGTAAGACCATGTTTAATGAATTAAAAAAAAAGATATTTCTGGCATGGACAAGTGAATGAGTGATGGTTCTAAGGACTAGAATAGGAATTATAGGGAGAGGTGCATATTTTGGTGAGAGAATGCAGGGGGAAGATAAGATGTTCATTTTGGGAGAATGAATCATGCATGTGGAAATCTGCATTTGAAGCAGGATTCCAATAAGGTCTGAACTGAAAATAGAGAACTAAGAGTCATACACCGAGATGTGGTGGGGGTGAAAGCTGTGGCCACACTTAGAATGCCCAGGCAAGTGGAGACTGAGAAAAATAAACCCGACAAGAAGAAGAAGACATTGAGAGATAGAGAAGCAAAATTAGGACAGTGAGAAGTCACTGAAACAAAGATGAAACTAAAGGAAAATGAAAGAAAACAAGAATGGTTAGTCTAAAAGCTTCAGAGAAGCCTTGTAAGGTAAGAAATTAAAAGTGTGTGTGTGTGTGTGTGTGTGTGAGCAATGTTAGCAACTGTGAAGTTCCTGGTGACCTTAAGTAGTGAAAACACATGGATGGTATCTTGCTGCAAACTAAGAATTGACGAAAAGGTAACGGAGGTAGGCAGAAGGATACAAAAAGAAAGCAAGCGAGGGAAAGCTAGAGTTGAAAGAGGACGTTTTATTAATGAAGAAATGGAAGAATCTTTTCAGAGAGAAAACTAAAGATTTAGTTAGGAGTAACAGGGCGAATGATATCAGAAAGGACATAGGAGAACCAACATCTCTGAGGAATTGTGAGAAGATGGTAATTCCTTATCGAGGTTCTCCTGCTTCTATATCTGAAAGTGGAAAATTAGAAAATTAGTGGGTGGAGTCTCTGCCTGAAAGCACCTACTTTGCAAGCAGGTCCAAGGACATGGTATTAGTCATCTAAAATGGAATTGTAAACCCAAGGAGAAGGGGGAAAAATTAAACTGTGAAATATCTCAAATTGTAGAAAAAACAGAATAGAAGAAAAAGTCACTGCTTTTATATGTATATGGTGGGGGATGGGGCCCGGTGTGGAAACAGAATAGTCAAGTTGAAAGAAGAAAGACCAGGGTCATAAAGGAAAGTGATCAGCTTTGTGTAGTAGGAGTTTAATCTTTTCCTTTGACATGAGAAGGAAGTAGTAACAGTTTCTGGACTTATTCAAGCATTTCACCAATAATCTCTCCAGAGTACTATGGACAAGTTAGAGAAATTTGACGCAAAGGCAATTCAGTAGATAAATACCTTATTGAATCAATGCTGATTAACAGGTCTGATGCTCCTAGGGAGGAAGAATTCTATTTGCATGACCAAGGATTCTGTCCTTGGCTCTGCCCCGTCAGGCATTGCTGCTTTTTTCTTTTCTTTTCTTTCCTTTTTTTAAATTCAATTCCTTGAGTAGAGAAATGTAAGACTTGCTCATTAAATGTATGGATGACATGAAGCCAAAGGGATAAAGCTGACAGAGATATGGGGTGTCAGAATTAGGAACTAAAGAGCTATTGACATGGTGAAATGAATGATTGAATCTAACAAGATGCAAATAAATAAGAATACATATATAGTATTTTACACAGGTGAAACACAAAACTTCAGAGTGGTGTAGAAGGCACCTACCTCAGCAGTCTCACATGTAAATGTTTTTCCAAATCCTGATTGGGAAAAATTAATGATACACTAGACATAGCCATATAAACTTCTGTGAACAAATTGTTAAGTTTTCAAAAATTTGCAAGTCAGTTGTTAAACACAGACACTATTAAAATTTGAACTACATAAACTCAGAACTCAATAATCATATTAAAATAAAAGTAACTAGTATCCTAAATGTATATATCACTTTGTAATTATTTCATTTTTCTGTTTACTGTGCACTTGAGATTATTTACATCTATTGCATCTATATGATGAAAATACTGTACAATGTTGCTTTGTTGTACATATCTTTCTAGCTCTACACTTGCTAACACCACATCTGTGACTTGAAATATACCATGGCAGGAGTATTTACAACTTAGAGATTGGACAATGCTGCAAATCACGTCTTCCCCATCCCCTGAGAGCCAGTTGTTAAACATTTACAGCTCCATTGAATAATTTTACAATTAACTGGTATGATGATGGCACACACATGTGCACATACACACATAGAGCTCTTGCAGTTTTGTGATGCATTAATGCTTAATATCTAAAATTATGACAGTGGTAGACTCACTCCCCCCATCAAATCCTATCTCACCTCAAATACAATTATTAGCTATGGATGCTACCTTTTAAGAAATATAGATAAATGGTAGCATTTGAAAAGAGATAAAGAAGCATCCAGAGTGAAGGAGTTCAAAATCTTCAATTACCCCAAAAGTTGCTTATCATACAGAAGACTCAGCAGGTTGCATAGATTGTATTGAGCAACTTGCTGAATTTATGTGTGAAAGATTTTATTCTTGGTGGAACCAAGGCATGCAAACAGGCCTAATAGATGAATCAAATAGGGACACAAATAATTTCTGCAGGTAAGAATATTCCAACAGTTAAATTTCTGCAGGTAAGAATATCCCAGCAGTTAAATTTCTGCAGGTAAGAATATCCCAACAGTTAAAAATAAAAAACTTTGAAAGTAATACACTTTTTCTTCAGCACAAGATGTTTTAACATTTGCTAACATCAAATGGGGAGCTGTGCCCAAGATCTTATAGATGTTGTCTAACCTAGAATCTTTGAAGTTCAGCAGCATGCAATGTAAATAACTGAAGGCATGTAGGGACCAATTTCTGTGAAGCTAATTATTTCAAGGCTTATTAAGAGGGAGCCCACATCCTCATTGTCATTCAAACCATTAAACACATCCATTTTGATGGAAGCCCGAAGATGACAATTTACTAATTCAAAGGAAATAGGATCCTAATACAACAGATACCAGGAATGAGATAGACAAAACTTTAATAAATGGCTCCTTTGGTTAAAGAAAAAAAAAGTGAAATTTTGGAGTGATTAGTAGCAGGGAGATAAACGAGATGACATTTTTGAACTCCAATTTAAAAAAGTCTAATCTTCTAAGGCTATGTAGTCAAAAGAAATGAACAGAGATACAAACTAATATAATATCATTTTCCAGTAACTCATAATCTGAGTTATGAGTTAGGTTTGGGAAGACTGTTGTAGCCTGAAGGATAGTGTAGTTGTAGCTTTCAAAAATTATCACATGTGAATTTTGTCTTGGAAACTTGGAGAGGCGTATTTTAATCCACAAAGAATTTTAAGATTCCTGAATGGTTGAATTTTAGACAAGTTTGGGATTTTGAGATGAAGGAAGTAATAAGAAACTTGGTATACAGAGCTTGGCAGTAGAGAACTGAAAATTAAAAAAGGAATTTAAGAGGAATTGAACATATACTAGAAAAAAATTTAAAGGAAAATCAAATGAGAATTCTTGGGAATGTTTATTCCAGAGCCTTAAGAACAAAGAAGGGAGAAGTTTGTTCAAGAAATGTATGTGGACAGAATATATTAGCCACTCCATTCCAGGTGTGCTTCAAATGACTTTACCATGAAGAATAGTAGTATAAAGGAGAAGAATAACCTTGGAAATCAAACATAGAAGGGCATAAATTGTTAAACAAAAAATGTCCATTCAGGACTGGACATACTCATGGTGGGCAGAGCAAAAGTATATGGAAAAAATAACCTGAATGATTGGATTACAGGACAATCTGACTTATTTATTTATTTATTTATTTTTGGTACTAGGACTCAAACCCAGGAGTACTTAACCACTGAGCCACATCCCCAGCCCCACTACCCCTGTTTTTTATTAAAAACAAAAAACAAAAAACAAGGTCTTGCTAAGTTGCTTAGAGCCTTTCTATATTGCCGAGGCTGACTTTGAACTTGCCATCTTCCTACCTCAGCCTCGGGAGCCTCGGGGCGTGCGCCACAGAGCTGAGCACAAGCTTCCATCTTCGAATGAATATTGAAGTTAGTAAGTCTATTAGCACTTCAAGTCAAGACAAGCAAATGCATATGAAGCTATGTATCTAAAATTTCTCTTATTATACAACTATATATTAGTGTATGAGGAATCCCAAGACTGCTGAAGTCCATGGAAAATATTGCATTTTAAAAGACGGTATCAAAGTTAAAAGAGTTATCAGGAGACTCTAGAGAAGATACAAGGTGTAGATAAAGTCTTTGGATGAGGACACCTCCCTGAGTCACCATATGATGGCTGTTGGTGTTTAATAGAACCTAAGTGAGGATCTTTATGTTTAGCCCACCAGAAAGGCTGTATTTTATTATTTCTCCAAGGCATGTGCACTACAGAAGGAAGTTTAAAATGGGACAAGTTGAAAATATAAAGGAAATGGTGAGTAACAAAATAAATACTGCAGATTAAAATAATTGAGAATGCTGAAAATCAATGTTTGAAATTTGTTTCAGTTTTCCACCTTTACTTTTTCTCTTATTTCCTCCTTTTCTCCATAATCTCTGCATTTCTGGTTCACTCCTTTTCTTCAATAATTATTTACTAAAGACTCAATGTTCTATGTTTGATCCTAGAAACCAGAAGCCTATTTAGCAAGAAACTAATGCACTATAGCCTTCAGGGCTCCTCTCTTGGACTGGGCCATCTGCCACATGGTTGTCCATTTGTATAAAACTTGAAATAGTAAAAATATTTTCATATAAATGCATTAAGATTGGTATCTCTTTCCAATCAGCCTTGCCTTTTGCAGCATTTTTCCTCATGTCAGGTTCTATTGAATGGCTATTGGTAATTTTTGGAACCAGTTAAAAAGTGAGGACTTGGGCTGGAGCGGTGACTCAGAAGTTACGGCGCTTGCCTGGCATGCGCAAGTACCCAAGTTCAAACCCCAGCACCGCGGACACAACGAAGTCTCAGAGCAACGAAAGCCATGTGAAAAACTAAATTAAAAAAAAAAAAACAAAAAAAAACACGATTCTCTCTCTCTCTCTCTCTGTCTCTCTCACTGTCCCCTCTTTCTTGAAAAAAAAAATGAGGACTTGTGTTGGTATTAGTGTAGACTGGCTTCAATGGAGTATATTTATGTTGTTTCTAGGGACTTTTATGTAGAGTTAAGTTATTGCTCACCATCCTGGAATGGCTTCAAGAAAACAGTGTGACAACTTGCTAGGCATGTCAGCCAGAAGGGAACAGTCAGAGGTTGAACTGCAATAAAAACATGTCCTACATCACCTGGCACCTGAGTCATGTGGTTAAAATGATAAACAAGGGTTGAAATGAATGAATCCAGAAACTAGTCTGTGGGAAACTCTTCCAGTCATCTGCTATGTAAAACTTTAAAAGGGAAAGTTAGTTCTCACTGAAGCCTGATGAAAACCAAAGTTCTTTCTGCCAGAAATAAATTTGATGAGGTCATATATACAATTATAAATATATCATGTATATTTTCCTCTGTTGATAACTATTCTTCAAAATAGAATTTTTCAGGATTCCTGTGGTATTTCATTTACTGCTAATGCCCTGCACAGCAAAATACATCTGTACATAAGGTCTCATGTTGTAAACCTCCCAACTGTCAGTAATGAAAGAAAATAAATCAACTGTGCTAGAGGAAAGATGACATTATCTTTCTAGTCTCCTTTAAAAGCTTGTATTACAAAGTCAATGTCATAAGGAGAGGAGACCAAAGAGTTTGTAGCTTAAAAAGTTGGAAAAATGTTATAGAGATATATTGGATGGCTATTATAAAATATTACTTTTAGAATACTATGATATTGATTGTAGTTACTAATTTTTAAAAACATAATTTGCGATTTATTTTCTTGCTTTAAATAAATAGTCATTTCTTGTTTAATTTGTATTTTTTCTCTTAAAGAAGTCCTTCCAAATCATATAAGCTTGAGGCCTTTTATAAACCTTTATATGGTATTTGTATACCATGGAACTCTACTCAGCAACTAGAAACAATGATATGTAGCATTTGATGGTGAATGGATGGTGATGGAAGAAATCATGCTGAACAAAGTTAGCCAAACCCAGAGAGCCAAGGGTTGAATGTCTTCACTCATCTGTAGAGGCTGGAGCTAAACCCAAGCCTGTGTGAAAGGTGGTCAATCTCATGTATTAGACCCAGCAAGGGCTTAATAACACATAATCTAGGGCAATCATAGATATGTATTGGGAAGGAAAGGGGGCAGGTGAGGAGGGGTAAGGGTGGGAGAATAGGGTGGGATGTAGGGGGCAAATCTAATTTAAGAATATATACATATCATATTGTTACTTTGGATGTATTTTTGGTTGTAAATTTCTTAATTAAAAAAAAAAAGAAACCCTTATATGTCTATGCAGGAAATTCCAAAAACAAATTTAAAAACTAAGACAGGGTGTTGCCATCCAGAAATATGCATTCCATGGAATACAGTCTGGTTAAACTGTGACAATACTGAGTGGGGAATAGAAAAGAGGCCTGTGAAAAGTTCTGTGGTTATTTCAGTGACCAAGTCAAATGAAGTGCTGTAATTTCAGCCTCTGATAGTGTGCTAGTAGGAGACGTTCATGTAATCTAGTGCAATTTTTTCACATCCGCTTTAATGTGTAAGCCATTGAGTTGGATTTGTTCACCCAGGTTAACACAGGCTGACACTTAGTGGCGTGTCAAGTTAAGTCTTAGCTTATGGGCTACATGCCTTTCACCTTCTCCTCTAATGCTATCAGCACATAGTTCCCTCTCTGGCTCTGGAATATTGGCCACTCAGAGATTCAGATAGCCTCCAGGGGATGCAGGAAAAAGGAACTCTGAGAGAACTTGAGAAAGCTGGATGTAGATTTCTAGGGTCTTAAGAATCATCTATTTTCTGGCTTCAGAAATATTGTCTGCCTGAAGGAAGCAGGGTGAATTCTGGCAGCAAAGGCATACTGAAATGTTATCAGCCTAATTAAGATGGTGACATCATATCATAGACGCAGAGCACTCCTTAGAACAAGATGAAGCCGTGTCTGCCTGGGAGCCTTTGGGGAACTCTCTCTGGCAGTAGTATTCCAGATCAGCAATCTAGGTCCAGACAGAAACTATTTACTGAATACCTTTTATGTGCCAGCCACAGGTCCAGGTGCTAGAGACATAAAGATGAATAAGAGAAAGTTTCTGCAAATAAAGATACTCATTTGAGTGAGTACAGTAGAAAATACTAAAGTGGTAAATACCATAAAAGGCTGTGCCCTGGGGTGGAGAGGTGGCGCAGAGGTTACTACGCTTACACTGCATGCGCCAGTACACTAGTTTAAACCTCAGCAATGAATACGCAATGAAGTTTTGGAGCAACAAAAGCCACATGAAAAACTGTATAAAAGGCTACGTCCTGTCTGAGTACCAAGGGACCCAGAGTAGACAGAAAGCCATTTCTGGGTGATCATGAAAAGCTCAGAGAAATTTATGATTTATCTGGTTAAAGCTTATTGAGTTTCCAAGACTCATATAAAGTAAGCAAGTTCTTTTAAGTGTGTAAAACAGAATGGCCTAATAAACTGAAATAAGATGATATGTTCATTGGACTATTTATTCCTATATTGTAAAGTATAACGTGAGGTCACGTAGAAGGAACAGCTGGATTTGTAAAAGGAGACCGGGCTACGTTCCTCAGACTATTCTTTCTCAAATTATGACACAATAATTATTTCTGTCAAAAGTATCTATACGCACTACAAATTCTAAACCCAATATTATATTTATGGAGTCCAATTATTTGTTAATGATGTCCAAAGGATCTACATTTTCAACAAGACTCTCAGGAGACGGCCATGTGCAACGAAAATAAGAGACTAACTAAATATGACATAGGGATTCACTGAGAGATTTTAAGATGACGTGGGATACTATATGACTCTCATTTTAAATAGATCCATCTTGGGGAAATATGGAAGGCAGAACTAAGTGGTGAGTAAATACAAAGTAATGAATTAGAAGGTTATTGCATTAGTCTTGGCAAGGCATGCTGAAGGTCTGAGAAAGAGGAATGAAATAGGAAAGAGAAAAGAGAGATTTGGAAAAAAAATATTTAAGAGATGAAGAGGAGCAGAATATTTTGGAGACAATGAAACTGGTTGGTGTTGGAATGGTGGTGGTGACGGAGAAGGAAGAGGTGATCATGGCTCTGTGAATGATGGATGATGTGGCTTTTCACTAATGCTGAATCTATAGCCAGGTGAGTTCTAGTCTGAGATTGTGGTATCTATCAGACATTTTTTGTATTTCGATTAAATGCTTCAATTGAATTCAAGGACTTGAATACCCAGTTCTTAAGTCCCTGTTTGATTTCACCCATCATTGTACAGCTCACTGCCAACTTAAGGGACAGAACATGCATGAGGAGTTCGTATTTAGGATTGGTTTGGTGCTAACAAACCTAGAGAAATGTGTTCCAAATAGAGGGCCCTGAATGCTCTTTAAGAATATTTATATGTCTGCAGGAGAGCTAAAGATTTCCCATTATACTCATAGATATCATATTGTTGCATCTTGATTTATGAGAGCAAGGATGTAATTTTGTAGTTTCTGCTGTGGTTGCTTCTTTACCTTTTAGATGCCCACATGCATTCAGGTGTGGACAGTGCCCCTTCACTATAGTGGTGAAGGTATGGAAACCAAATGCTTTGTTGATTCAACAAAGGAGAAGTAAGGCATTTTATTGGAGGTTTCTTTGCTTTGTTTTCAGTTTTGTTCCATTTCTTTTGGAAAAGAGAACATTTATTCAACAATGTCCTCCATAATGTCTTACTTTAAATCTTGGTTCTTGATGATATATTATTTTCTGATCAACCATTGTCATAGATTTTGAGTTACAATATGTCCATTCAGGATGTTTAAAAATAAGATCTTAAGAAAGTACAGAATAGAAAGTGTCCTTTCTTCATAACTATTTATTGTATAAATAGTTTTATCTATGGAAATTTACAATATCATATCTGGGTATATTTAGTTGCAAAAGAATTTAAGTAATGACCAGCCAGTTGAATTTATAAAGGAAATTTTAAGCAGATAAACGTAAATTTTTTTCTCAAGCATTTTTGAGAATATTTTTGCCTTTAGTTTCCCCTCTGATTGCTTATCTTTTTGAATCTGCTTTTAGATTCTTTAACAGTGAACATTTTTCAAAGTTTATTCCTTGCTCTTCTGATTTCAGTAGCACATGATAGCTCAGAAAATGAATTATTTGTGATAGCTCCAATAATCATCCATAGAAAGACAATTCTGAATCTTATTACCTATAACCTAATCTTGTCTTGTGCTTGATCAGTTCATTGTTTCTATTAAATGCACAGCTCATCACCTTCCTCACAAAACCACCTCCCTGCCAGGCATGATGGTGGCATGGTGGTGCATGTCTGTAATCCCAGCAGCTCCAGAGGCTGAGGCAGGAGGCTCACAAGTTCAAAACCAGCCTCAGCAACAAAGCAAGGCCCTAAGTAACTCAGAGAGACAATGTCTCAATATAAAAATATAAAAAGGGCTAGGATGTGACTCAGCAGTCAAGCCCTGTGTTCAGTCCCTGGTACCAAAAAACAAAAAACAGCAACAATCATACCCATACCCACACCCAACACACACAAAACTACCTCCCTTTCTAGAGCTCCTCACATCTAATTTTTGTGTTCTTATTCTCCAAGCTGCCTAGATTCAATTTCCTCACAACTTTTGGTCTTTCCATTTTCCTTTCCCCTTATGTTGTACTATGAGATAAATAAAATAAAATATGAAAAGCACAAGCTGTGTGATACCTGCAACACATGGCATTCTTGAACTAATTCTTGTATTGGGTTGATTTGTGTCATTCAAAAAGCTGTGTCTAAGCTCTAATCCCTACTACCTATGAATGTGACCTTATTTGTAAAAAATTACATTTTTGCAGGTTTAACTAAGTTAAGGATCCCAAGAGCAGATCATTCTAAATTTAGGGTGAGGCCTAAATTCCATGACAGGTGGAAGAGAAGTCTCAGATGCACATAAGGAACACCAGGTGAAGATGAAGGCAGAGTTTGGAGTGGTGCAACTTTAGACCAAGAAGGGCCATAGATTGAGGACAGCTGCCTGAAGCTGGGAGAAATAAACGAATTGCATTGTCTTTCAGAACCTCCAGAAGGAACTAATCCTGCCATATTTTGAATCAGGATTTCTGGCCTCCATTAATGTGATAGAGCATATTTTGTCATTTTAAAATCATCAAATTTGTAGAAATTTGTCGTGACAATTCTAGGAAACCAGCATATCCCCTTAGCTTGGTATATTTGAAATTGGATTTAGCTTTAACTGATACATAAAAACATAAAAATTATACATATTAATTGGGTATCATGTGATGTTTAACTCCATGTATTCATTGTGCAGTTTAAATCAGATTAAACATATCTAAAACCCTCAGATATTTATCATATCTTTATGGTGAAAACTTCCAAAGTACTTTCTTGTGGTTTTTTGAAGTATACAATATGCTATGGTTATCTATAGTCATCCTGCTGTACAGTAACACACCAGGTTCTTGTTCTTACCTAGCTGTAACTAAAACCTGTTGATCATCTTTTACCCCTTCCCTTGTTTTTTTCTCTCCTCTGGTAACTACCATTCTACTCTCAACTTTTATGAGATGAACTTTTTTTGATTTCACATATGAAGTATTTGTGTTTTTGTGTCTGGCTTTTTTCACTTACCATATTGAGTTCTGGCTCCATCCAGGTCATTGCAAAAGAAGACAGGATTTTGTTCTTTTCTCTTTCTCTCTCTCTTTTCTTTAAGCCTTATCTTTAGGTTCCTCTTGATTAAGAAAAAAAAGTTGGAAGGGTAGATTATTAGGATTTAGGATTTAACCCACCCTTCCAACTTTTTGTCTTAACTACCTTCTTTCACAGCTTCCCCTCTCCTGCATATTGTCAGTCTCTTCACCATGCAGGAATTATTTGTGCATTTTGCCTTTTCTAATGTAATCTGTTTTCCTTTTCTAAAATTCATTGTCTTCCCTACTTGTTCCAGTTCTAATTATGAAATGAAAGGCCTATCCTAGTCAGCCTGGTTTCTTTCCTATTCTAAATTTTTATAGCACACATTTGACATTGAATCAACCCAGTCAATACATGGGCCAAAAGAGCTAACTAGAAACTTCTCAACAGAGGACATTGAGCAAAACGATGAATACATGAGAAAGTGCTCTAAATCACTAGTAATCAGAGAAATGCAAATCAAAACTATGTTAAGATTTCACCTCATGCGAGTCAGATTGGCAAAAATGAAGAATATAAAAAATAATAGATGCTGGAGTGGTTAAGGAGACATAGCACACTAGCACACTGTTGGCGGAACTTCAGACTAGTACAGCCTTTCTGGAAAGCAGTGTGGAGAATCCTCAAAAAATTAGGGATGAACCCACCATAGGATCCAGCTATCCTTCTCCTGGGTATTCTTCCATGGGAGTTAGAATCAGCACATTACAGCAACACAGCAAAATCCATGTTCATAGCAGCTCCATTTACAACAGCTAAATTATGGAACCAACCCAGATATCCCTCACTAGATGAATGGATCCAAAACTGTGATATAGATATTTACCATGGAATTCTACTCAGCAATTAGAAACAATGATATTGCAGCCTTGGAAGGTAAATGGATGGCAATGAAAGAAAGAAATGTTGAGAGAAGTTAGCCTAACCCAGAGAATCAAGGGTCTAATGTCTTCACTCATCTGTGGAAGCTGGACCCTGGCCTGTGTGAAAGGTGGTCAATCTCATGTCTTAGACCCAGCAAAGGTGTAGTAACACATAACCTAGGGCATTCAAAGATATGTATCTAGATGGAGGGGGGAGGGGGCAAGGGGGGAAAGGAGAGGATGGGAGAATAGGGTGAGATCTAGGGGGTAAATCTAATTTAAGAATATATTCAGATCATACTGTTACTTTGGATGCATTTTTTATTGTACAATAACTAAATTTCTTATTAAAAAATGAATCATGATTTGTTCAAACAGCATTTATTTTGCTCTCCACATATATGTGTGTATCTCCCTGAGGGCAGGATGGTTTTTCAAACTTAGAAAATGTTGAATAAGTAAATGAGGTTGGCAAGTATTGGCAGGGAATACATACATGTATTGTGGCACAATTCTGTTGTGATCCCCCATTTATATGTTGAACTCTAACCCCAGCAGTATGTGACTAGGGCCTTTAAAGAGATAATGAAGGTTAAATGGGATCTCGGGGCCCTAATCCAATCTGATTGTCATCCCTATACTACAAGAGGAATAGGACACCCAGAGACAGACACCAGAGGTTCAGGTGCTCAGAGGAATGGCCCCACCATGTGGAGAGGCAACAAGAGGATGGCAGCTTCCAGAGAAAACCAAGCCTGGTGGAACGTTGGTCTTGAATTCTAGACTCCAGAACTATGAGAAATAAAACGTTTGTTGTTTAAGCCATCCAATCTGTAGAGCTTTGTCATGGCAGCCCTAGGAAATTAATATAGCAGATAAAATTGTAAGGCTAAGAGTTAAAAAAAATTGCAGGGCATGATGGTGCACTGCTGTAATCCCAGCAACTGGGGAGGCTGAGGCAGGAGGATGGCAAGTTTGAGGCTAGGCTAGTCTCAGCAATTTCACAAAGCCCTAAGCTGCTTAGCCATACCCTTTCTCAAAACAAAAAATAAAAAGGACTGGGGATGTGGCTCAGTGGTAGAGTACCCCTAGGTTTAATCCCTGGTTTAAAAAAAAAAAAAGAGGTAAAAAATAAGGGTGGAAAGGGCTGGAGTAGTAGCTCAGTGGTAGGGAGTTTGCCTGGCATGCACAAGGACCCTGGTTTGAATTCCAGCACCACATACCCAACTAAGTGTCAGAAAAACTAAAACTAGGTGAATAAAAAAGAAATTAAATTGATTTTCTCTCTCTCTTTCTCTAGTTCTAACTTTAAAAAAAATAGGGGAGTAGCATATTTTCTACTTGAAGCATAGACACTCTCTTCTCTTAAATGTTAGAGCATTTTTTCTTCTTTTTGTTTGATAGAGTTATTATGAAAGCCCAGTGACTTCTGGATTTATTTTGAAAAACAGTATCACTTTAGTATTAAGTAAAGAATGTTTTTTTTTTTTTTTTAAGAGAAGGACAGTGAGAGAGAGAAAGTGACAGAGAGAATCCATTTTTATTGAGTTTGTCACACGGCTTTCGTAGCTCTGACACTTCGTTGTGTACGTGGGTGCTGGGGTTTGAACCCTCATACTTGCACAGCCAGGCAAGTGCTATAACCGCCCAGCCACTGCTCTAGCCCCAAGTCAAAAATATTTGACAGTGGAACTGGAACCTGGCCTCCACCACTCTCCATCTTTTTCTAGAATGATATCATTGACACAGTCAGTAAATTAATTGATAATCCCATCAATTAATCTGTTAATAGAAAACTTTGCAACATTCACTCATGAGGCTTAAGTGTATTTTCTGGGACTGGTGATAACAGCATAAACGTTAGTGGATACACTGGGTAGCTGCCTGGTAGGGATTAAGGTAACCATGACTTTTATTTCCTTATTTTATATATATATTTGTAAAAGATACAGCTTTTTTCCCAAGATCAGATCAATGTGTGCTTTACTCTTCCTTATTCTTTTGCCATCCCATGATTTCCATTACTTAGAGAAACAATGCATTGGAATTGATTTCCTATTACTTGAGAAGTTATGAATCTTGAGTTCCCTTCTTGGGGAGGAATTTTAGAGGTTCACTGACAATATGTCAAGATTTGAGGATCCTAGACACTGAGGCAACTGAGGGGTTTGAAGGAGCTAACATTTCATTTGCAATACAAAGAGGCTCTCAATTGGATGAAGGTATTAGGCTCTGAGTTTAGCCACATTAGTAAACCTTGCAGAATGCTGATTTCATTTCTACTTGGTATTTTAATCTTTTAAGGACCAGAAGTAATAAAGTACATGAAGCCTATTGCATGGTGATGGAGCTTAGTGGTAGAAAGGATTTTAGAGTCCTAGCCTTACCAGTTGTTAGCTGTGTGACCTCGTCAAGACACAAAACCTTTCTTAACTTACTTTCTTTATCAAAATTGAGTTAATGTTTGCACCTCCTTCACAGAATATTAGATGAACTCCTGTATGTAATTGACAAGGAAACTGGTGCTAAGATGCATGGTTTAACATACTTAGTCACAAAGCTCATCAATGTTTGTGCCTGGTTTTGAATCCAGTTTGTCTGACTTCACTCAGTCACATCATTTCCAAGACATCTTTCAATAAATAAAAGGGAAAGAAAGTCTAGATGGGAAGGCTAAGGTGAGTACACTGAAGGAGAAAGAAATTGACCCCACTCTTTCCCTTAAATTTGGCCATACAACTAAGGAAATTATCTTATTGATCAAGCTACATGCCTAATTAAACTCCAAAAGAAGCAATTTCTTCTCTTTTACCCAACACCCTCCCCCCACTTCCTCCTTTCATCATTTTCCAGACGCCAGCAAGATGATCCTAATCCACAACTGGAATGTCTCTGATAGGAGCCATTTCTTTCTACTCCTTCCTTTTATCAGTAAATTCATGGAAAGCTATTTCTGAAAGATCAGCTCTGACCAGTCTCATTGCAAAATTAAACAAACATTCAACTCAGAATTGAATTCTAATTTTTATCATAAACTATGAGAACTTAGATGCAAAGTGAAAAGATCAAGTGGTCTGAATCAAAGGACAGACGTAGGGGTGATTTATAACCCTCTGCACCTGGTTATAAGCATCAACCCTGGGTATTTTTCTGAGTCCATTCTGAGAGGGGTGTACCTTGAATTTTGTTAAAATGCTTTAAGCACCTAATGTTCCCAGTGATCCTGAAATATGCTCCTTAACAAGCTGTCTGGTTGACACCTATTAAACAGCTTTATGTCTAGAAGGGACTAGGAAGAAAATGAGCTGTTTAATTAGAAATGCTTGTCATCACTAATGAACAACAAGAAATAGTTTGAAAAGTTCTTGAAAATAGTTATTTGAAAACATCATCAAACTTTCAGAAAAATACAGTCTGGGGTGAAGTTGCTATGCTTTGAAAGAGGCTTTATTGTGATTTGCCTAGATTATGTTACTGAGTCCTACAGCATGCTGATGAGGCTGACATTACTATCCCCATTTTACAGATGAGAAAATAAGGTTCAAAGAGCTTCCCAAGTTCACACAGCCCTACATATCTAAAAATTGTATTCCACCCACTTTATCAATCACGTGTTCTTCTCACCAAATTATGAGAGATCACAGAAGGATATGAAGTAGGCTTCATGATGTATCTTTCTATGCTTCAAGGGTAACTATTTTTATCCATCTTGCCTAAGTTGTAAAATATCACCATCAATATTATGCAGACCTGTTGTTCACATGTGTAGCTGTTTCAGTAAAATAAGAAGAAACCACAATTTTCAAATAAGTATATGAGCATTAAGAAAAAAACTACCATATGATTTTAGATATGGATGCTGCTTCCTAAACATTAGTTATTATTTCCAAACTTCAGGGCTTAAAATGTTTAGATGCTATATATATTTATGTGGATTTCTTCAGGATATTGAAGTATGCAGTAGGTATGTTCATGTATCCAGGCTTTTAGACATGCGTATTTATCTCAGTATATACGTATACTGAGCAGAGCATATATACATTATATTCTTTTAGGGAAAATGAACCCCAACAACTATTAACTGGGCATAAAATCTAAGTGGCAGCTAAAACTTGTATATAGGTCTACCTACCACTCTGCTTTAGGATTAGCTGTTCTTTGGTTTTATGGTATTAGCAAAAGAGGAGATGGAGAGAAAATACAAGCATTCCTCAGGCCCCTCTTCCCTAAAACATATTTCTTCCAATCCCTTGAACTGGCTGGAATATCCTTCTCTGCTCCCACCCAACCACCCTCCCAGTGCAGTGGGAAAATCGGTGGGTAATTGGGTCCAGATTGGAGGTGTTTAAATATTCATGAGGCTGGCAGGGGACTGGGGGGGGGTGAGGGTCTAGAATGGGGTTGGGGCTACAGGAAGTGATTAGTCATTGAAAGCTAGTGAACAATTCTGAGAAAGACACCAAGAAGGAAGAAAAAGCAGGGATCGGGTGGGTGGAGAAAAGGGAAGAGAGGGAAGAGAAGAGAGAGAGAGAGAGAGAGAAGGAGAGAGAGCGAGCATGTGCGCTGAGCAATAGCTGTGGACCTTACAGTTGCTGCTAACTGCCCTGGTGTGTGTGAGGGAGAGAGAGAGAGGGAGGGAGGGAGAGAGAGCGCGCTAGCGCGAGAGAGCGAGTGAGCAAGCGAGCAGAAAAGAGGTGGAGAGGGGGGGAATAAGAAAGAGAGAGGAGGAAAGGAGAGAAGGCAGGAAGAAGGCAAGGGACGATACAACCATGCTGTGCTGTATGAGAAGAACCAAACAGGTAGAGCTAAAGATTTTTACTTCTTGCTGTTGTGAAATTGCCACAGTACAGTATTTCCCTGTAACGGCAGAAAAAAAAATATTTTAACTGCTTCTGCTGTGCATGGTGCTCACGTTTCCTTAGCATATGGTAACTGATGGTTGCACCCCAGCTTTTATTCTTTTCTGTCTTACATGCTCTGGTTTTGGAATGCTGCTACTAATTAGGATGAGTGTAGAAAAAATATGTCTGTTTTTGCTAGAAATATGATTGCTTTTTTGACTATTACTAAATGCTCAGCATTTTAGGTCTCTGGTTTGGAGGGTGTGGATGTAGAAAGGGGTGTGGGGCCGATGTGGGCTCTACCTACAAGATGGGGAGGTGATTATGTTATTTGCGAAAAGCAGAGTTGAGGAAATTATATTCAGGGTTGAGTATTGCCTGTTCTGTCCTTTAATTCCCTCACATGTGCTGCGGAAGATGCCTTATTTCGTACATGCATAAGCTTCAAAGGGGCTCAGGCATTTATGGAAAAGCATGTGAAGATTTTATTCATTTATTTTTCAATGAATGAATGAAACTGTGATTTGAGATTTTTTTAAAAGAGAATCTAAAGACCGCTGGGGCTGGGGGTTGGGGATCGGCTGTGTAGAAGGGGAAAATCCTCTTCCTCAGATCAGTAGCCGATTGTGCACCAGCTGGTCGGAGGAGAGGGTGGACCACGCCCCTAGGAGCTTTGAGCTCCGTTGGGATGGGAAAGAGGAGCCAGCCGGGTATTACCTGTTGGAAACCAGGTCTTTTTTCTTTTACCTTTCCCTTGCTTCTCTCTGGATTATCAGTGACCAGAGACATGTTAACACCCTGGATAATAAGCATGGTGACTCATTTTCGTCAGGAAGAGGGACACATCCAAGATTAGCAAGAATCCAAACCTCCTTCTTCCCTCCCCCACTGCCTAGATTTTTCTTCCATTTCCAATTGCTCACTTCTTTCTTGAAAGACATTTTAGAAACTTGATTGGGGTGAGGGTGCAGAGGAATGACGAGTTTGGTATTCTGCAGTAATAGTGCAGTGACATTCCCCCAAAGAAGCCTTCTAACATTTGCTGGAACAGGTTTGAGTGATTTGGATGAAGGTTAAGGAGAAAAATGGGTGTGGGGTGTGTGTGTGTGTGTGTGTGTGTACACCCATTGCAGGGTGGTGGAGGGAAGTCTTGGTCAAAGAAGCCCTTTGCAGATTTATTACCTTAGGGGTGGGGTGCAAGATATGAGATTTGGGTATTATTCCTGAGCAGGTATTGGAAATTGGGCAATTTGTAATACACTCCTTGAATCCGAAGGGGGTGGAGGAGAGTGAAGAAGAAACAGCCTGTCAGCTTTGCATTTAGCCAGCGCCCTGGAAGGAGGGGTGGGGTGTGAGGATGAAGGAGAAGGAAGAGGAAGAGAGAAGCAGAATGTCACAGCAGTGGGTGGAGAGGCAAGGCCAAAATGAATGAATGAAGGAAGGAAGGGACGAAGGAAGGAAGTAGCAGACATCCTTGGATGTTGGGAGAAAAGTCCGCTGGGGGGGTGGCTTTTGCAGCATTTCTCTAAGCCACTCTATGATTCCAGAGACTGATGTTTCCCTTGGATCATTTTTAAAACTAGGACATTTCCTCTCCTTTCCTTCCTTAATTTTAATATATAAATGTAATAGACACAGGTGTCTGGGTTAAGCATACTGTCAAAGAAAGGTTCTAAGGTTACCCCCACTGCTGAGCTGGGGAAATAAAATTTAGGAAGGTGGAGCCCTAAGGAAGACAGTGCTGTTCATTAAAAAAGCTTTAATTCTGGGACAGAAAAATATGCTGGTTTGCAACTTTTCCCACCGTTTTTTATACACAATCAGGTATATGGATATGTTCTTTGATAAAGGAAAATAAGCATGATTCTGAAAAAGCAAATTGGGCTAAAGGAATTCCCTTTCCAAAAATGAGGGCTACTGCCTTCATTGGAGTTCTATCTCACCAAGAGCTCCAAGAATTCACTCTGATGTGCAAAGTGATGAAAATGAAATTGTGTGTTTAGGGAGTTGTAGAAATTCACATGCAAATGTGTGCAGCACCCGCATCCTTCATATGCAACAGTCATGCATGTGCTCTGTGGTTTCCACATGCCTTCCTATGTTTCAGCATCATTCATATGCAGAAGAGCAAATGAAAGGTATGGAAACAGTCCTTTTAGTGCATACATTATATAAATGTGTACTTCTGTGTGAAAATGGTCCTATCTCCTACATAACACTCTAGTGTATCATTCATGTTCATCAGTATTTAAGATACTATTAAATCAGAAGGAAATGGTGTGTTCAGGGTGTGGGCTCACACTGCGCTGACGGGCATATATACAATGTGAATACTTTAAGTCTCACACAGGCTTCCTGCTTGGGGGTGAAATGATCCTCTATCATCATTCATGGCAGATGTCCATCCTTTTGGCATCTATTCATCATCCTAGCTCTTAACAGGGAATAAAACAAGGGCACAAACCTGCAAAGGTCTAAACTCTGCCACACCCATGAAATCCAGCAGAAACGTGGGAGGGGGCTGGAGGGCTTGCACTTCCTTCCTCTTCCACTTGAGCAGCATAAAGAAGCAGTCTTAGATTTCTAAGTTGTAATACATTGCCAGTGGGTGAAAAGAAAGCAGAAGTGATCTATGTTAGCTATTAGTTACACTCTAGATTATTATAGAAGGAGGAAGAGAAGGAGAGTGGGGAGGAGATGAGAAGATAGTAAAGGAGTGGGCAAAAGAGAAATAAAAGAATCCTTGAGAATTTATTGGTTTGTGATTTTCAAATATCTTGGGGCTGTCTTTAAATAGTTGGATTAGCACACACATTGCTTATGATTAAAAACTTGCAAGGTGTGAAGTATGTCTTCAAAGCAAGAAAACTGTGAAACGTTTCCTTTGTCTAAAAATAGTGACTTGAGTTTGTAACTGAAGTGTAAAGAACACACTGCAAACAGGTAGCCCCTCTCTTCCCCAGTCCTTAACCCTGCTGACACCTGCCTTTTTCTCCATACAACAAATAATTCTTATCTTTGAGAGGTCATCTGTGGTTTGGAATTCCAACCTCTCTGCACTTTCTCCTGCAGCACCACCGGGAAGGGTGGAAGGAGGCAGCCCGGCTGCCTGCTCAGGCCATTCTCCTAGTGATGAATTGGATTCCCCCTAAATCTCTCTGAGCCACACCCAGTGTCACCCAGGGACTTAGCGAATTAATTAAATAGAGGCATTCTACTTAATATAATTAAAACTGTTCATTTTTTTTACATAATGGTTTCCACCACTCATTTCCAAATTTAAACAGAAGATATGATTGAAAAAGCATTTTTTTCTACCCAATTATTTTGACTTGCAGAGAAACTTGGAAAATTCATGGTGATTCTAGAAATGTGTTCATTTCTGGTGACTTCGTAATTTTTCCTAACCTATGCCAGTGTGCATATACAATGAGCCCTGATCTCTCCCGCTGAGGGATTCTGTGGAACTCTGTTCTCTGTGCCCCTCTCCCCATGCTGAAGCAACTGGAATAAGAAAACACAGGGTTAATTTTCTTTCTTGCTGAGTTGGCAAAAACTACAGAAACCTCCTTTGATGTTTCCTGCTAAAGGGCAGCTCCTGTTCACCCAGAGGGAGTGTTGCTCAGGGTCTCCTTTGCCTCCATCACGGTGAAATTGTCAGTGATTTGCCTGGGGTTGAATTCTTCCCCAGACTTCAGTTTTCCCTGGCCCAATAAGGAAGAGGTGGAGGTCTTCCAGGGAATAATAGGGCGTATATACAACCAAACTTCCCCTTGTTCGTAAAGTTAGACACATCTGAAGTCACCCTCTATTAATAGTTCAAAGAATGCAGGTAACCAGTTCATCTCCATAGTAGGCACAGCATTTAACACTTCACTTCCCTCTTGGTTAAAGTAGAGGCTTTGGGGCAACCGGGCAGAGTCTGTTGTAAACCAAAGTTGAATATGCACAAGAATTCTCTTGAGTTTCTGAAGTGTGGTGAGATATTCTCTGTGACATTGTAATGGAATCTTTCAAACCTGCTCTGAAGTGTTAGGAAGAGAACTCTGCTGTGAGTGAACCCTTAGCTGAGGCCACGCACTGAAACAAATGGATCACATCATCTTGGGTTTTTGTTTCCTCTTCACAAATAACTAAATAACAAACAAAACAAAACAAAACAAAAGCAAATGAAAAACCCCACACTGTTTACCTTAAAGGATTTTTATAAAGATTAAACATAATTGATGTGAAACCAAAGATCAATTACAAGAAAATTTTCTCCAAGGTAGGCAATCTGAGACTTGACAGAATCGCCACTTTTTCAAAACTGTCACGTGATGCCTACTAAAGCGTGCCTTTTTCCGTTAGAGATTAGTTCCTCCCGATCCTGGGTGAAGCTCTCCCCCCCTGTTTTCTCCAGGGTCTCACTCCTCCTGCCCTACTGTCTAGAGATCCCTCCTCTCAGGCTAGCTATGTTAACTCCTCTCCCCACAGCCTATGAATACGACTCTTGTCTCTCCAATCTTTAAGGATCCTCTCCTGATTCTACGTTCCCATCCCCATGGGTGCACCATCTCGCTCTCCTTCTAGAACCAAGTTCCTAAAAGTGCTCCACCCCCACTGTCTCCTTTTCATCACTCCCCATTAGCTGTTCCAGACTGCAAGGAGGCTTCTGAATTCCACTGAAGTCATTCAGTACCACAGCCAGTGATACCTCCCTGACTCTGTTTGCAATCTCCTCTACTCTTCTTCCTGAGGCGCTCCTGGCTGACCTCACTTGATAGTTCTCCCCTCTCAGGTAGGAACTACTCCGACTCCTTCGCTGGCTTCACTCAGTCTGTTCTCCCAAACATCTATAACCTCCTGTTCCATAATCTTGATCCATTGTTCCTCTCATTTGACTCACTAATCATCCTAAATAATCTCATCGGCATCCAGAGAATTAACCACCTCTGTGATTTCCAAATCCAAACACCAGGCATCTGTCCTGAGGTCCTGATCTAAAGATAGCTTGAAGTATTTCAAAGACGCCAAGTTCATCATGTGCAAAACCAAACTCAACGTCCTCTGTGGTGTATGCTCTTGGTTTTCCTTACTATTGGCTATAACACTCTCCAAGCTTCAGAGCTCTAGGAACCTGGGCAGAATCCCAAATGCAATCCTTTCTTCCAACTCCCCCATCCAGTTACTAACCCTTTTGACTCCAGTAAAAATTATTTTGAATATATTCCGTTTTTTCACCCTACCTGCTTACATAGATAATTCGATTCAGATTTCATCCTCTCTCATCTGGACAGAGGCAGTAGTTGCTGGCATGGACTTTCTATCTCTGCCTTTTAGTCTTCCCATTCTTCTTGCACTTAATTCTGGAATTGTCTTTACCTGATGCAAATCTGGCATGCTACTTTTGACATCCTATAATGGTTTCCTCTAACTATAAGCTAACATGCAAACTCTTCAGCATGGATGTCCCGATCTAGTCTTGCCTGTCCTCCTTGTGGCCTCCTCCTCCTCACCTATGACACCACACCAGTGTTTCAGGCCTTTGTGCCTTTGCTTACCCTGAACTCTACCTACATTTCACTTGCCTCTCAGCCTGGAAAATTGCCATTTCTTCTCAAGAGTTAGCTATTTGGATCCACTCTTAACTTCCCCAATCATGTTTTCTCCAACCTTATTTAGGTCCATGCTGTATTTTGTACTTCTCATTGCCACTTATTTTATTATGTAGAATTTACTATTTTTTCCCACAATGGTATCCACACTGTGACCTGCTTGAGGAAAAGGACAAAATTTTAATTCATTTTTCTATACCTAATCCCCATCATAGTGCTTGGTACATAATGTAAATTATTTTAACTATGAATACTCTGTTTGCTGAATGAGTATTGAGCCAGGTTTATAAGCCTTCCCACAAGTTGTAGCATATTTAAATAGATAAGTTCATTAATAAAAAATAAAAAATTACCTGTTGACATGAAATTTTAAAGTGGAGCTGATCAGCCAGTCAGGGCAGCGCATACCTGTAAGGCCAGTGATTTGGTAGGCTGAGGCAGGAGGATTCAAGTTCGAGGTCAGGCTAGGTGACTTAGCTAGAAACTGTCTTGGAGATAAAAATTTTAAAAGACTGGGGGTGTAGCTCAGTGGTAGAATGCTTGCCTGACATGTGTGAGCCCCTGGATTCAAATCCCAAGACTCAAAAATAAATAAAGTGGAGGTTATTTTTTTTTTTCAAGAGAGAGAGGGACAGTGAGATAGAAAGAGAAAATAATTTTATTTAGTTTTGCATGTGGCTTTCCTTGCTCTGACATTCGTGGTGTGCATGGTGCTTGGATTCGAACCTGCATCTTCGCGCATGCCTGGCAAGCATCGTAACCACTGAGCCACAGCTCCAACCCCCTTCGTTGACTCTTGTTATTGACTGTAGACATGACAATCATGAAAACAGGCAGAGAAATGAGTCCATTTCTACACTGTAGTTCTCCAAATTACCTTAGCTGGTACTATTTGGAAACTTCCCTTCCATGTGGTGTACCTACATTAACCAGCCTGCCAGCCCCACCCTGCAAGTTTAATGGAGTCCTGGTCTAGACACAGGGCTACCACTCTCCTGGATCCTCAGGTGCCATTCCACTGGGACTTCTAGTACCTTTTTCCTTGTTTGCTCCACAATTGTTAAATGACCCTGAATCAATCTCTTGCTGCTGTTAGTTGATTTATTTATTGATCTCATGAGCTTTAAAAAATGTATGTAGTGTCTGTATTCAAGAATTAATTTTATCTTCATTTAGATATTGAATATTAAGTGGTTGCTATAAAGTATGTTAAATGTATGAGAATTGGATCAGTTGTGTCTCTCTCAGGTTTGAATACACTCAAGGAATTTGGATTCCAAAGTGGGCCTACTGTGCCCAGTATGGGGAAAATTGCAACAACAGCTTTACACAGAGAAAATCTTTGCCAAATGTTAAATATTGTGTTTTATGTGACTGAGGTGTAGCAAGACCCAGTGATTTATAGGTGAATTTTATCTTTTAACTGCCAAAGCTGGGTAGTGTTCCTTACCTACTACACCCTTATTCCACACCTTCTTAATGCTATTAGTCTCTTTGGCATTGAGTTTTCTTTTCTTTTTTTCATCTCCTCAGATCCAAGTGAAGTTTTTCTGACAAGTAATTCTAGTTCATGTTCATGTTTAGTGGGTGAGGCTATGAAAGGAGAACTTTTAGAAAAGTATATCCAGACAACTTTCAAAATAAGTGTTTTAATCAAAACAGGTTCCTTAAACTGTGGCTGGCACATAATAGATTCTCAAAAATAAAAAAATGGGAGTGCACTTTTCCAGATTTCCTGTCCATGATTATCTACAGATCTTGCTTTCTTATATGTTGTTTGTTTAATGTCCTGTTTCATGTCTTTGTAGTGGAATTAACCCTTCCCCTGGTTCTAGGACTGGCTCTACAGATTGCTTGTCCTGTGATCTTGGGTAAGTAATTGAATCTTTCTGAGCCTCGGTTTATTCATCCACGAAGTGGGCACAAGACACCCTCCAAATCTTGACTTGCCTTTTTTCTTAGGTTGATATATGGCTTCATTAAGAGGTAAAATGAAGTGATTAAAATAAAAATGATTTGCAAACAATGCATTTTTCAGATATAAAGCATTGTTAATTTCACATATCAATCCCTAAAGTATTGACAGCTTTATTCAAATATGAAATCCCTTTGTTCTCGGTAGGGAAAATATATATTCTCCTTCCCCACCCATCCTCTCCCATTTTCTACAAAATAAGTATTAACCATGCGGATGGGTTGAAGCATAGTACATCTTTATCCTTTCCTTCAAAAATTCAGTGACAGAATTTAGATAAGCACATATTCAAATTGTCCTTACCTCCAAATTTCATAAGCATAGAAATGTTTACTGTTTTCCATTTTATCTTTTTTTATTTTATTCTTTTCTTTACACTTTCTCTTCTTCTTTTGCTAAGTCTGGTGCTCGTCCCCACCCCCACCCCCACCCCCACTTCACTGGAAACTGGGTTATCAGCACTAAGCTTACCATGTATGCTGTGCTCACATCCATCACATGAGGGCCCAGTCAGGCAGAAGAGTGGAGAGGGAAGGCAGAGCCCATTGGGAGATTGAAAGTGGAGACACAGCCTGGTGGGAAGTATATTCCAGATTATCACCTGTGTACCTTTCATTACGGCTTCAGGTTTTCTCAGTGCATCAGGAATAAACTATCAGAAGAGGATGCAATCGTACATCTTGTTAAATTCAACTCTAAAAGTCATAAATAATTTTCTAAGCCATCAGGGTCTTCACAAAGGCTATTTTAATTCTCCTGTGGCCCTGGTTATGATTGGGATAAGTTACCAACTTAATCCAGCAAAATTTTTCAAATTCTCATACAAGCAATAGAATTCTTCACTCCAAAGAAATTGAGTTTAAAATACATGGATAATATTTGGAAATATATTTAAAGTATAATAATTGGGTCAAGTCAATGCAAGAGATTGTTTAACAGAGAAGCTGAATATCTTCCCTAAAAAAATAGTATCATACATGGTTTTCAAAAATACTAATATATAGGGGACTCATAAAGCCTACAATAGAAAAGTATGTAAGTAGAAATTGAGAAAATAGAAGGATATACCAGTTTATTTAACTATATTGGTAGTTAGTTAATGGTCACTATCACCTGTAATTCTTCACTCTAGCCACTTCTCCTGCTTTTCTTTCTTCATTTCTGTCTTTCTACACACACACTTATTTCTGTTTCTGTCTTTTTCTTCATATACACATTTCTAATATTTATATGTTCTTTGATTCAACACAAGCAACAGAAATTGACTTTCAGTGTCCCTAAAAAAAATCAGCTAAAAGGAAACTAGAGGACATATGAAACTAAGAAATTGAACAGGCAAGTCTGTGGGAACCAGGGTAGATCTGGGAACCTCAATAGTAGAAACTAAAAAACTTTCTTTCTGGGGCCTTGCATTAAAAAGACTCAATAACAAGGGCTGGAGCGGTGGCTCAGTGGTTTTGGCGCTTGCCTGGCAAGCATGAGAACCTGGGTTCAAACCCCAGCACCACATACACAACTAAGTGTTGGAGCAACTAAGGCCATGTGAAAAACTAAATAAAGTTGTTTCTCTCTTTCTCATTCTCTCTCACTGTCCGTCTCTCTTTATAAAAAAAAAACCCTCTTTCTTTAAAAAAAAAAAAAAAAAACGACTCAGTAACCAAAAATCCTAGCTTCTAGTTTCTCAATTCAAAATTCCAAGTGAGATAAATAGATAGATGATAGATAGGTAGATACATAGATACCTAGATAGAATGAATGACTGAGGATAAGTGGATTTTATTGGTCCTCCTTGGGTCACCTACTACCTCTGGTCAATCTTCCCTGACCAGAAGAAGAGCTGGGTCACACAGTTTCCTGAAGTCCATACCTGTAAATCTATGAGAGAGCAAATTGGCAGAAAAATAGCGCCCATCTGTTTTTCAATTTGCCTATATTACATGTTCTTACTATCGGTAAGATTTGAAATGGAAGCATTATCACACAGATAATTGAGTTTATATACGTAAAAAAAGAAAGGTTAGGGTAAATCTCTATACCTGGAGATGGTAGACACTAAATTTTCTCTCTCCCAGAAGCCTAATTCTGTCAGGTACCACCTGTCTAACAGAAACTTTAAGGGTCATAAATTCTTGCCCGTTTGGCATGAAGAAGCTTTGTTCTAAGTTTTCTTTTTTTAGTTTGTAAGATCAATTCCTGCAAAAAGATTGGGCAATAATGGGTGTAAAATAGCTCCACTCAAGTTAAATCAGAGAAATGCTACTCCTTGACATTACTCATCTCATTTAGCATGTTCTTGAATTAATTCCAGCAATCATCACCATATTTATCTATTTTTAGCAAATTGGCACTTTCAAAAATATTGAGCTGTTGTCTCCATATGCACTAGTTTGCTCTAAATGTAGAATGCTGATAATTAGCCTTACATCCATTATTTGTAATCTCTGTTCCAATAACTATTTAAAGTGGTGTTTTTTAAATGAAAACTGTAAAAACCCTAATATCTTCCCATTAATAACTACATAAAAGAGCTAGATGAGGTAAAGAAAAAAATAAATGGAATGCTGTTCAAAGACTAAGCAAACTCGGGCTGCTTTTTATGTCTTTGTAGAATTTCTTAGTCAGCATAGCTAGCCTAGGAACTAGGATTGACTAGAAGCTGTGAGGATCCACATTCTCTACCCATTCTCACTTCGCCTTGGTTCGGAGCCCTGTTTTCCTGCTTTTGAGTACAAGCTGAGACTTCAAACCTTCTTTTAATGGTCAAACAAGATCTATAAGATCTTCCAAAGGATGTTTCTGCAGTTCTACTCAAATCCCTCTGTTATTTACAGGAAAGAAGGGAGAATTCTCTTTTTAAAAAGTGCACAATTTCTAAGTAGTTAAGAGAGAAGGACAGTGAGAGAGAAAGAGAAAGAGAGAATCAGTTTTTATTTAGCTTTCATGTGGCCTCCGTTGCTTCGACGCTTCACTGTCCATGTGGAGCTGGGGTTCGAACCAGCATACTTGAGCGTTCCAGGCAAGTGGCGCAACCGCCGAGCCACCACTCCAGCCCTCTTCTCAGGGTTCTAATGGGGGAAGAGGAACAAGTGTCAAGTATATTTCAGGTGCACATTACATTTCAAAGTTCTCTCTTTAAACCAATGAAGACAAGTTTACTCTGTTTGAGAGATGGGAAGGAATAATGATCCTCCCCATTTCATCTTCATCTAGGCATTTGAATAGGTTCTTTTCCCCAAAGTTTTATTGAACTAATATTTCTAAAATTTTCTGAGATGTTCAAAAAGAAGAGGCAAATGACATTGTCTCACTCAAAAATATGCAATCTCTTTGGTAAAATCTAAGTTGGGGAGTTGATTTATTCAAATATCCTTTTTTTTCTAAGACCGCCATTTTTTACCCTCAAAGATTTTTTGTAACTCCATTGAAATAGATGGAATTATTTTCTTCATTATCTGGAAAATCTACTCTGGAGAACACAGGTTGGTACTGTGTGTTTTTTTTGATTAGGCCTTTCATATGACTCTTCTTAATTCTGTGTTCTTCAAGGATTGGATAGCCTTTCATTGAAAGATACAAGGTGATGACTTTTTTTGATAACTCAGACATGAGCTTCCATATGGTTGGACAATTAACTGGAGAGCTGTATGGAAAACCTGAGGACAAGACTTAGTTTCTTATGCATTCTTTCTTCCATCTGGACGTTCATGTCTCACACCTCTTAGGTGAAACCAGTAGAGAGGAGAAAGTGAGGATTCTCTAACTGAAAAGTGAGAAGGAGGTTACAGATATAAAACTAAATCACTTAGGTTGAAATTGGGCCATAAAGCTCTAGTAAAAACTGCCATGGGACTGTTAATGTCCACAAATGGCTCAGACCCCACCTGTGAATGCCATCTGGAAAACAGAGTATGCCCAAGAAAAATACTATTCAGAAAAAAAATCCAAGAAGTTTGGGTGCTAGTGTACCTAAATATACTTAATCACAATTAGTTTTTATCCTCATTTAGTTGGAAAGGAATTGTTGATGCTTGGCTAAAAAAGAGCAATGCCAGTTTGGTAGTCACAGCTATTGTTTCATCTTAAGCTAGAACATAATTTTCTGTCATTAGGAGGTGTCCTGCAAGCCTCCATCATTTTACTGCAATGTCAATCCTGTATTATTGGACACTGATTTTTTTGTGTACAAACTTTTTCTTTTATTCAACATATCTTATGGAAATTATTACTTTTAATCAATTTGTAAATATAGTATATATCTGTCAGTAAAGAACAAAAGGAAAATCAGTAGAAAATCAACTTTCCCATTATCCAAGATTTCCAAATATTATGAATGTATTTCTTTCTATTCTTTATTGTCATCTCAGAAAATATCATAACTTCTGTACTCTTTCTCTCTCTTTTTTAAAGAGACAGGTACAGCGAAACAGAGAGAGAAAGATAGAATCAATTTTATTTAGTTTTTCATGTGACTTTTGTTGCTCCGACACTTCATAGTGTATGTGGTGCTGGGCTTCAAACCCGTGTCCTCACGCATGCCAGGCAAGTGCTGTAACTGCTGAGCCACTACTCCAGCCCCATGACTTTGATACTTTTCATAGTATGTTTTATATAGTACATTCCCAGTTTTCCAGCTTTTAACATAAAAATAATTATTTTTTCCCTTATTAAGACCACACTACCAGTTACCAAATTCTGTTTGCAATGTCTTTTTTCCTTTTCATTCTTTTTTTCTTTTTCTTTTCTTTCTTCTTTTTTCCTTTGTGTGTGTGTGTGTGTGTGTGTGTGTGCGTGCTGGCAAGTGCTCTACCACTGAGCTACATCCCCAGCCCCTTTGCAATGTCTTTTATACTTTATCTTCCATAAACCTTTCTCAGTCAGTATTCCAGAAGAGAACAGACTGAGAAGTTCCTACTCTGTGTTCCATAAACCTTTCTCAGTCAGTATTCCAGAAGAGAATAGACTGCGAAGTCCCTACAATACTAATGCATAATTGTCCATGGCTAATTAACCCTTCTCTGGTTCATCCAGATGGATAATATGCATATACCATCTTTGGAAGAAGACAAAATTGTCACTCACTTTATGTGTTCACTGATTCAAATGAGAAGCCTCTGGTGAAAAATGTGGTTAATCACCAAAATTCCCTGCTTTCAATATCAACTCTGCACACTGCCTGTTGATTAACATAATATTTAATTTCCCCCTCTTCCAAAATTTCAGTGGTTTCTCTTTGTCTATAGTGTTATTTTACACTTATGTATTCATGATGTTTTTTCAGGGTTACCAACCCTCTGTCCTAATTTATCTTCCACTGGGTCTGAGTCTGGCATTGATGAAGCTGTGAATTTAAGCAAATTTAGTATCTATGCATTGTCCTTTCCTTTTATGTAAAGCAAAGGTATTGAACATGACAGCTTGTAACATGACAAATTTTATAGAAATAGTCATCTTTTTATTGGCATTCTGTCCCAGTTAGACGTAGTAAGGATTTAAGGATGACTTTTCCTATATTTCTGTTCATTGTCATTCTCACTACCTGGGAAGTCCCCTTTTATTCTTGGCCCAATCTCACCCAAGCTTCACTTCCCGTAGTCAAGAGTTGTCTAATGATGAAGGCTTTCCTGAATGTGGTGGGGCTCTGTGACCTCTTCCCCTCCTACGTCTTCTGTAACATGTACTCCCTGTCTTCGGCCCTTGCCATTCATCAATCACAGCCTTACCTTATCATTAGTTGTGTTTATTTGCACCTGATTCCTACAACTATTTTGCAGAATCTTTGAAAGTAAGGTGTACCGTTCAGCGTCTGCCTCAAGAAACATTGACTAAAATATTGATTGATATTTATTCCATCATGAGCTTTGTATTAGAATTGGAAGGGATTGTATGAGACAAATACAAGGCTCAGTAAACTCTCAGAAAGACAAATGGAATTATCTTGCTTGGCCTCTCTGGAACATTTGACATCATTAAGAATGCCTGCCCTCTTGAATTTCTTTATTTTCTTGGCTTCTGTACCTTCCATTTCTGTTGGATTTTTCATCCTAAATTGTAGGTTGCATACTATCTCTCAATTCCAAGTTGGCTTCATTTTTTTTTCTGCCAATCTCTGAAAAACTGGTGTTCCTAAAGCTTTTGTCGTTATTCTCATGTTTTCAATAAACTGTCTCCATGAATAATCTAATCCGTGGCCACAACTCTCACATGGAATAGTGGGTCTCAAATTTTCCAGGTTGTCCAGCCAAATCATGGAGAACTATCCATTGGAAATCTGCCCTGATGACCCGCAGGAGCCTCAGTCTCAACATGTCCTAAAAATAAGTCATCATTCCATGTTTCCTAATCCCTTCTTCTTTCTTATCCAGTTATCTAATTCAGAAATAGAACCTTTAATCCATTTCCTGTATCATCCTTTTATCATTAGATGTTACTACTTTTCTCCTAGCTTCTGTAAGAGAAAGGTGAATATAACAAAAATATTTTCCTATCTGCTTTTCTTTCACTCCTACCTCAAAACAGTGTCTTGCCTCTAACTATTCTTTTCTACTCACCTCTAATGTGATCAAATACCATGGAAACTGATGCAATGGGCTCCCTTTTAGTCCCCCTTCTTCTGCCTTTAACCCATTAATAACCATTCTTTCCCCAGGAACCAGAGAACTCTTTTTAAAAGTGTCTAGTAAATCTGTGTCCCTCCTATTTAAAAATCTCTGGTGGCTTTCCATTTCACTTAGAAACAGTCTCATAATCACCAAGGCCTGTAAATTCCCACATGATCCAGGCCTTGCCTCCTTCTCTGACTTCTCATAACCATACCCCTCTTGGTCACTGAAAACCCTGGCTCTGGCCTTTTTAGCTTTTTTTTTTTTTAAGAAGGAAGGACAGTGAGAGAGAGAGAGAAAGTCAGAGAATCAATTTTTATTGAGTTTTTCACATGGCTTTCATTGCTCTGACACTTAGTTGTGTACGTGGGTGCTAGGGTTTGAACCCGTGCACTTGCGCATTCTGGGCAAGCGCCGTAACTGCCAAGCCACCGTTTCAGCCCCCTTTTTTAGCTTTTAAAACATATCAAGCACATTTCCTATCCCAGGTCTTTTCACAGGTTACACCCTGTGCACGGAATGCTCTTTCTCTAGCTCTTTACTTGAGAGGTCTACTGATCTGGGCAGTATTCAGGTTACTTCCTGACACATCACATTTACTTTCTTTGTAGAGCTCCTTACAATATGATTAAAACAAAACAAAATATTTATTTGTTAATCTGTTCCTACCTCCCTCTTCAAACTTTAAACCCTCTCCTCTTTATATCCCATCAGTTGTGTCATTTCATCGAATGACCAACAGTATTTCAGTCTTTGTCCCTTTCCAAATGCTGTTCATTTTACCTGATTACAGTCTTTCTTGCACTCCTTTTCTGCATAACATTTCTAGCTACTTCCATGATGGGGCTGAAGTTGTTTTCTTCTTTAAGAATGCTTCCTGATCTTCCGCTTTGTGCCATTATTGTTTCTCACACATAACTGTACTACCACATTCAGCAGACTTTAAGTATTCTTACCTATGTATGTCTTCCTTACATGTTTCGTTTTCTGCCTAGTGCAGCTCTCATTCAGTGCTCGGCACATAGTAGGCTGTCGTTAAATAATGAAGAAATTGGCACTTCAACAAATGAGCAAAAGTCAGTGTCCGGTGAGTAGTATGCAATGGAAAAATTTGGTTAGGATTAATGCAAAGGTTGTCCAACTCCCAAAGACCAATCATGGAAACTGCCCACTTCTAGCACAGTCCATAATTGGGTACCTAATAGCTATCTCACACAAAGCTAAGACCACACAGACTTGTATTTCACCCAAGCAGTGCCAGTTGGTTGTTTCAGCAAATAACAGCCACCATTTTGTAGAATGATACTTTATCATGGTCAGGAAGATAACCACACTTGGATGCTAGGAAGTACTAACCACCTGGGCTCAGGGTAAGCAGTCACTTTAAAATGTGTAATGTTGTCTTCATAGCCAATTATTCTACATCCTGAATCTGGTATTGGACTTCAACCCCTTTGCTCACATTTAAAACTGCCATTTAATTAATTAATTTGTTTATTTTGGTACTACTTTCACAGGAATCCTGGTTCAGTTTCCTCCTTGTTAATAATGTGACTGGTAGCTGTAGATCCACTCTATCTTGACATTCACTCTTTAATTTCTGGTTAGGAAAATTATGCATGATAATGCTCATCGTTTGTTTTTCCTGCCCCCTAACTACTAAGGAGGCACCCTCTATTATTGTTCTACTTGTCCCCAAAATCATAAGAAGGAAAGATCCTAGTAGATTTTCCTATATCAATAGAGCAAATGGCTAAGAAATGAAAACTTGCCACCATTTACCCTGTATCTTTTATAGACACTGATATGGTTCTTGGGGAGTGGAGCTGAGAAGGGATTCAGCTCCCCTTTGCAATTCTGGTGAGGGAAAAATATTACAATTGAGTTTGTTTCTTCATAAGAATAGTTGTGAGAATCAAAAAGGGGAAAGAATGGCTCATGACCATTAGGTAGCTATGTGCTATTGAACAAAGTATATTTAATGCTTTTTCAGTGTAGATGGGAAACATACACTATTTTTTGATATATTTCTTCAGGAAATGATAGTGTAAGTTTCGAACTGGTAACTTAGAAAACGAACTTTGGAAACTTATTTCATTTATAGGTTGGCACAGAGCTCAATCCAAAATCAAATTTGGGAAGTACCCCAAAAATATTTTTTTCCTGTTTAGGGATCAGATGATCATAGGAAAGCAAAATGAGGCAGACTTCAGCTAAAAAATATGAGTCACTTTTCTCAGTTGTACATTTTTTATTTTGGTAATTATGTGGGAGGCAGAGAAGATGCATGAGTAGTTTGGGTTTCTGAGAAAGTAGTTTAGAGAAGCAAGTAGTTGACATTGGACAAATTGGTTTCACGGATATGGTGGAACTTTGAGAGACCCACCAGTCATGGGTATAATCACTTGGATCCATTTCAGAAGAAAATCCGTTTCCATCCTGCTGATGTAGCTATACACTCTCGCTTCCCGTTTTCACACAACTTTCCATTCTGGGGCATTTTCTCACCAGAACATTCCGTGGAGTGGAAAACCATTTCCACAGCAAGGCTCTGGACTCCTCATTTGTACAGCTACAGACATTGCAGTGTCAGGCCACTGTAAGTTTCATGTTGCCAGTCACCACATGATCCTCCAGGAATAACAAACAAGTTTGAACTATTTTAATTAAACCACACTGAAGCCAAATTATCTGGTATTAAGAAGGAGGTTTCCTTCTGATTTCAGTGAAATATCAACGAGTCAGGTGTATTTTGGCATAAGAGTATCGGAGATTAGATTAGGGGATGACAAGGTTTTCTAGCAATTTTTCTTGCATGTGAGCAGTTACTATCTCTTTTTTTTTTTTTTTTTAAGAGAGAAATAACTTTATTTTGTTTTTCACATGGCCTTAGTTGCTCCAACACTTAGTTGTGTACGTGGTACTGGGGTTCAAACCCAGGTCCTCGAGCTTGCCAGGCAAGCGCCAAAACCACTTAGCCACTGCTCCAGCCCCGGTTATTACCTCTTAACATTAAACTAGTACTAGTTCCTCCACCAAAAATGCTTTGTACCTTCAATCTGCCAAACCATGTTTTGGTTTCAAAAATTTTGTTGAAATATCACCTCTTTCACACAATCACTTCAGATATTTCCCCATTCCCTATGTTCCATACTGTGTTCACTATAGTAACCTCCCTAATCTGTGTATGTGTGTGCATATACATTTACTCTTATGTGTCTTGTCCTCTCCTGTTTCCTTAGAGACTGCATTAGTTTTACTCCTGGGTTTTCCTGTTTCAGTTGGTACAAGGCACTGTACAATGCTTATTCATGCTGAGTCTACTGTTAAAGCTACTATCTACCTTATTATTTAATTTTCCAGAGATAGGTTGTCATCCTCTTTGTCTGGATACATGGTAGTAATTATCATCATTGAGTAGCAGGAGATAAAAAGACCTTAGGGATTATCTAGAATTTTTAAAAACTTGGTTTTAGCTACATAAACTTTTTGACACAGATGAAACATTTCTCAGAATCCAAACATATCAAACAGATAAAAGGTGCTGCTTTGACTCAGATTTGATGGTCCCACTTTTAAAAAACTGGTTTATAGCCAATGCTTCACGGTGATGTTGGGAAATTCTGGGCTTATGGTTATTCAACTCAAAAAGGGCCAAAAACCAAATTCCTTCCTGTATTTGTGCTACTCCAATGACAGTGGTGAGGGAAGATCATGCTCCTAATGTTTGAATGTATACATCCTTAAATTTTTAAATTTAAATAGGCATTTATGAGGTTCATTAATGAGCATGGTCCTTTTTTTTTTTTTTAAAGAGAGAGGCACAGAGAGAGAGAGACAGAGAAAGAGAGAAACAACTTTATTTAGTTTTTCACATGGCCTTAGTTGTTCCAACACTTAGTTGTGTACGTGGTGCTGGGGTTTGAACCCGGGTCCTCGTGCTTGCCAGGCAAGCGCCGAAACCGCTGAGCCACCGCTCCAGCCCCAGTGCATGGTTCTTTCACATGTGAAAACTAAACTTTATTTTTCTGTTTTTGTTCTCTTGACTCTTTTCTTACATTAGTCTTTCTCATCAAGACTAATTACTGGAGAATATTTTTCTCAATATTATGTAGAATAATTTATTCATTCAACAAACATTTATTAATCATCTACTATAAGCCAAGAACTACATCAGGTGCTGGAAACACAGAAATATCATTTTTTAAAAAGAAATAAGTTCTACCCTAAAGTAGGTTATATCAGCATGGAAGACTATGTGTGTCACCTTAAAAGTATATGTTATAGAATGTGCTCTAGAGGATTTTATTACTCTCAGGTATTCTTTTCCTAATTGTTCATGCTTTTTTCCTAGGATAGGAATAAAACACTACTGTTTCTTTTTGTATAGAGTAGCCAACCCATCTTGGAGGTTTAGAGGGTGAGTTTTGTAAATAAAAAGCCATTCACAGATCTAAAACCTTAAACACCACAACCCCAAAGGATTTGAAGGGATTAAATGTTAATACATGTTTAGTACTTAAAACTCTACCTGCCAGTAGTAAGCACTTCATGTTAGATGTTATTATTATAGATGCTCTAGATTACAATGATGTTGTTTGCATGTTAAATGAACTATGTATCGAAATCTCTTTTTGTAGGGATTCTTAAAGGGCTGGTTTCTGTATTGAGGGTAGTATGTGTGTTTCTGCATATTTGTGTGTGTGTGCATACATGTCTGAAGTTCAATGAAATGTACCAGTGGTTAACTAAAGAATGAGAATTTAATGCCACAGACTTAAACTTCACATACATGGTGCTTTCAGCACTCTTTAGAGCTAATATTTGTTGATTGTTAGAGTCTGGAATTCAGGCACAAGTAGCATATGTTATAGACATGGCCACTAGAGAAGAAATAGAGATTTGATCTAGCCTCAGCCTAGAGCTGGAGAGGCTCGGCACTTCCAGGGAGCTGGGCCATGGACTTCCCAGGATCGAGACTTAGCTGCTTTGAGATTTCAAGGGATGATGCAATGGTGCAATGGCAATTGCAAATTATCCTTAGTGTTTATGGCATCCAGTGCCCATGGACCTGTGTCTTAATCAGCTGGGGGCATCTTCTTTGTGGTGTTTTCTGGACCCATCCTTCCTTAGTTCCTGACTGTGTCCTTCTCAGCAATGCTGTGAATTCAGACATTATGCTAATCCAAGCTAGGTTCTATTGCCCATACTCAAGAGTCTTAGTTATACAATCCTATACTCAGAAATGAAGCCCATGGTACTGATGGTTTTTTAACCTGGATTATAGTAATAGCGTAGGGGCTTTTGGACTTGTGATTCCTCTGCCAGAAATGCTTTGTTTGCAATATAGACACATGACTACCTCCCTTACCACCTCAGGGACCTATTCAAAACTCACCTGGTCAAATCTCATCAAGGAAGACTGTCATTACTCTATATAAAACAGCAATCCACACCTACAGTTCCTGTCTCCTATTTTCTTTCATTTTCATTTCTAGTCCTGTGTGCATCCCAGATACTTATTTATTATATATCAGTAGTATGTAAACTCCATGGGGCTTCATGACTCTGTTAGTGACTTCTGTTTCTGAGAACTTAGTACAGTGCCTGTCATATATCAGCTGCTCAATAAATATTTATTGAAAGATTCAATGCTGCACTTAAATTCTGTTCAGAAGTAATAGGAATAAGCCAAAAATATGCTGTAGCTAATGAATCCATTCCATCTTCCCCCATGTCCATCCTGATTCCTGTCTCTTCATCTTGACCAGCAGTATCTCATCTATTTCTTTCAGTCTAACTGTCAGTCTAAGATATGTGATGCAGTGGGTTTCCAAAGAGTAATGGAAGAGGAATTTTGGTTCTGCCTTCTACTATAGAATGCTTGTTTATTTCTCCTTTTACATTTTAATTGTTTAAATATTCTGGGAGGATTTTCCTGCTGTGGTAAATTTGTACTCATTAAATTGTCAAATGTGACTATATTATTTATTTATTTATTGCAGACGCAGTTGGGGAAATGCTTGCTTTTGCCACTGGCACCATCTGGCTTTGACTGATTATTGCATTTTACCTGATAGTCTTTGGACAGGACTATCAGAGTGATAAATGGGTGTGAAAGGGGGGATTTCAAACACTGGTTGAGAAAGGATAACAAACCTGTAGCAATAAGTCAGACACTATGAGGCATTCTAAGCCCTGAATAAGATAAAACATCCAATCCGTGTCCTATTTGCATTCCAGGTTAATCTTCAAAGAGTCGACATCTCAAAAACATTCCAAGATAAAACTAGCAAGATCTTCTAGAAAAGATTTAGGTCTCAGAGCTAAAAGAAAAATCCCTTCTGGCTACCGAGTATGTCAAGGTTCCTCTCTGTTGTGGTTGTATACATAGAATTCTGCATATTTCTTATCATCAGTGATTTATAGATGGAGATTAAACAAACAAAAAACAAAACCCCAGCACTTCAGGATAGTTTAAGATGTTCTAAGAGAAATTTTTGTTCGTGGGCACTGAAGGATAAAAATAATGATGGCAAGTATCACACTGTCAGCCACCAGGTCCTGTGGTTGTAGTCCAAGCTAACATCAAAGCCCAGTCTCCACCCCAGGCTTTATTCCCAGACAGAAGTCAGGCTGACGCAGGACTTCTTAGCATGTCTGAATTTAGTCACCAGTCTTGTTGAGGCAGGAAGCCTACAAAAGCTATTCAATCTTCCGTCTTTCCCCAGAGAGAGACATCTTTCAAGTATACACTCCGTTGGCCCCAGTTTTATCTTAGTTTATCAATAGATCACCTATCACTTTCACAGTATTTCTGAGTTAGAAGTGAGTTTAGAAGTCACCATGTCTATGAATTACTCATTTATTCATCAGGGAGTATTTATTTAGTGACTACTATAAGGGATGTAGACTAAAAACATCAACTAGACACAGCCATTCCACCTGCAGGGTGGATTAATTCCTTTTTATGACATCTTCATTTGGTTGGAGTTTGGTTTTTTGATTGGTATCTTCAATATTTTGTGTTGCTGCTGTTCATCTACCATAGCATTTCATTTAAAAGATAGTGAGGTCCAGCCAAATTTTGCATACTTCTCATTCAAAATGTCAAATAGAAGCAGAGTAGAAATGCTAAACAGTTAATCTGGTGAACTCTCAGCTTTATCTTCTTGGATTTATTGCCCTTTCCTTTTTTTGTTTGTTTGTTTGTTTGTTATAGTACTGGAGATTGAATCCAGTGTTTCTCCAACAGTCAGCTATATCCCCATCCATTTTTTTTTAAATTTGTTTTAAGACAAAGACTTGTTAAGGCTGCCCTGGAACTTGAATCCTCCTGCCTCAGCCTCCTGAGTAGCTGGGATTACAGGTTTTGAGCTTTCTTAAACTTCACTCTACATGACTATTTGCTATTCTCATGCAGAGATAGGACTTATGTACCAAATTTGGATATTTATAACTCAGCAAATATCAGGCTTTTGATGCCACAAAAATATCCCCAAATCTCTTGCTATTAAACGAAGCGTCATCAATTCATTTTATTTTCATCATATAGAAAAACTGAAGCTTTGGAATAAATCCAAAGTGTTAAAATGAAATTCCTACATCTGTAAAATGCTTAGAAGTATCTCAAGGAGGGGCTGGAGCAGTGACTCAGCGGTTACAGCGCTTGCCTGGTATGCGCGAGTATGTGAGTTCAAACCCCAGCACCATGTACACAAGGAAGTGTCCGAGGAATGAAAGTCACATGAAAAACTAAATAAAATCGATTCTCTCTCTCTCTCTCCCCCTCTCTCCGTGTCTGTCTCTCTTAAAAAAAAAAAAAAAGGAAACTTATTTCTTCAAGCTTTTCAGCATTAGTCTTAGAAGTACTTAAGGCATTATGAAGTGTCACAAAATAAAAATAATAAAATGCAATGTAAACATGTAAAATGCAAATTATGGGATTTAAGGGATCTTTGAAATTTCTTGTTTAGGTCTAAGGTAATGGTCATTTTGTCATTTATTACAATTTTGGATTAGTAAAAATTCACAAAAATTAAATGTTAGGTTTAGCTTTCTAAAATTTAAAATATGCTATTAAAAACCAAAGCATATTGTATCATCACTCTTGACAGGATTATTCTTAAACCATGATCTAAGAGTCTGCTATTATTCTCTCACTGTCAGGATCCAGAAATTTAGTGCCAAGGGTAAGTCAGCCTTAGATAAACAGATTGTCTGGCCTAGGCCACCAATCTGTCCAATATTTGTGACCTATAAAGGTTTTTCCTGTAAGCTGCTTTGCCTGTGTCAACTGTTATATGCACAGTGGAAACTTCCAAAGCTGTCATTACCTAGGTTTGTTTTGCTTATACAACTCATTGCTAGTACTCCGCTAGGAAATTCTTTCTATTCTTCCTCTTCCTCCTCCTCTTCTTCTCTTTCTCTTCTTCCATGTCCTTTCTGTTTATTGGTTCCAATAAAGGGTTAAAGAACCAGTGCCATTTGGTCAAGGATAAAAGATGAAGGGAGAAGACCTCAAGATTATGACACTCGAGCTTTGCACCCTGTACTTTGGTGATGTTGCAAGGACTCAGGGATGGTTGTTATAGGTGGCCAAAGAAAGGAAGCCCTATAGGATCCTGAATTAAACCTATGCCTGCGGAGGAATATTTGCAGTGCCTTAAGTTTATAGACTGCCATCTCCTGTAGAGAATGCATACTTAGTATGGATCCCAATTGCAAGACCTCTTCATTGAGATGTGGGCTATATTATATGTGAGAAAACCTTTTCTCACCCTCTTCTATGAATTAAAAATCATTTTTTCCAGGATCCTAAAAACCTCTCTTCTCACCCTCTCTTATAAAATAAGTATCTCTTTCCAGGATCCTAAAAACCCCACTTTGTATTTCCTGAACTCCTATGATGGACTTAAGTCTATTAGGTGATCTGGCACATATTGTGATGGGAGTAGGTCGCCATCACCACAGAGGGTGCTATGTTCTGAATGTTTATGTCCCCCCAAATGTTCATCTGTTGAAATCCTAATCCCAACGTATTGGTCATAAGAGATTGATGCCTTTGGACATTGATTAGGTCATAAGAATGGAGCTTTCATGAAAAGGCTTTGTGTCTATATAACAAACCTCTCAGAGCTGCCTGCCCCTTCCACTATATGAGGACACAAGAAAGCTCTGTTTGTGGGCCAGAAAACAGACCCTCATCAAACACCAAACCTGCTGACTCTGTGATATTGGACATTCCAGTCTCCACAACTGTGAGAAATACATTTCTGCTGTTATAAGTTACCCAGTTTGTGGTGTTTACTTATGTTAGCACAAACTGACAAAGACAGAGGGGGAAAGAAGATTGGTATTTAAGAAATATATATGAACTGAGAAATAACACCCAAGAAAAAAACAAAACAGGGCTATCTCTAATTAAAGGATACAGGAGCTTTGAGTTCAGCGCAAACTCATTGTAGGAGGCAGAGGAACCTGAGGGCTCTAAACGGTCAGGGCACTGGGAGAGTGTTCAATACAAGGGTGAAGAGGGGACACTTCTGTGGTGTGGGATGACAAGGAGAATGCCCATGGAGCCTTGAGGCGACCATCCTGAAAATAGTGATGAGTACTGGATGGTAAGAATTCGGGGGTGGAAATGGCTGTGGAGGATCTGGGCTAGTCAAAAACATTTTTTTCCCTGATGTGGTAATAGTTTTTTGCCTTTAGTAGCTTTTGGCTAAAGGATGACATAATGAAAGAGGTATTTATGGTAGTTATGCATGGGGAGAAATGCAATAAAAATTCACACATAAGGAAATGAAACCTTGGAGTAGAATAGTCATACTTGGAATTTAAATGTGAAACTAATTGCAGACCCTTTGGAAAAAAATGAATCATTTTCAGTACTTAATGGAATGTGAAGAAAAGTCTCTAAATATGCGTGATCTGACTTTCCCAATTTGGCTGACCAGTTTCCATGTACTCTGGATACTATGACAAGGTAACTCAGAAGCAGTTCTCATTTTAGATTATTACTTTGGGATTTTCTGAAGATCTGCTTGATTTTATTTTCATTTCTTTGATTATCAGATTGCTATTTCTGCACCCTAACTGTATTTTCTGTATCTGACTCCTTCTGGTGTACCCTATCAGATATTCTTCTTAACCTCTGAGATGGGGAATCCTGGGCTCACTGGGTTCCACTTTCACTCTGGTTCTCTAACCTTGGACATCATCTCTAACACTGAACTGCATTACCTGGCTCCAAACCCACTGAACACTGAGTTAGGCCAATCTCCCTAACTTGCTCTGTGAAGGGTAGAGAATTAAATAATTGTAAGATTTCTAGCTTAGATTTCATCAAGGAAGTACTATTGGTGGAACTGGCAAACCTTAAAGGAAGATTTGATTTGGTAAGGAAGATAATTGTTCAGATTTCCACCATGGTTGGTTGAAATGCTTAATTGAATATTCATTAGTGAAGGCAGAAAGGACAGGGTGCAGGTGACGTAGTGGGTAATGGAGGACAGGTTCATGGTTTCAGTTCAGGGATACTTAGAGAAGAGCTGAGAGAAGGGCTTAATCTCCATTCAATAGCAGAAAATACTTCATTAAAAGACATAGATATAACTGGGCATGGTGGCACAAGCCTATAATATTAGAAACTCTGGAGCCTGAGGCAGGAGTGTAAGATCAGCCTCAGCAACTTAGGAAGACCTTGCTCAAAATAATAATAATACCATAAAGGGCTGGGAATGAAGTTTAGCAGTAGAGTGGCTCCAGGTTCAGCACCCTGTCCAAGGAAGGAAGGGAGGAAGAATGTCGTTAATGAAAACACTAGCACGGGGACTCAGAGAAGCAAGTAAAGCGAAAGCGTTAAATTAGAATGGTCAGTACCATTCAATCAGAGTGGGCAGGATGGAGAGAACGGTGGAGAGGCCATTGAATACTGGAACAAGGACCATTGATGGCCTCTGAGTAGGCAATTGAGTGCAGTGATAAGGATGAAAGCTAAATTATAGGGGTTTAGGAGATTGGGGTGGAAGGACTACAGAAAACTGGCATAGAACACATATTTAGAAATTTGGTGTTTGTTTAGATTCTGCTGCTATTGTAAATTATCATGCATTGGGGAATTTATAAATAATAATTTATTTCCCACAGTTCTGGAGGCTGGGAATTCCAAGATTAAGAAGTCAGTAGATGTTGTACCTAGTGAGGACTCACTATGTGCTTCCAAGTTCGTGCCTTGTTGCTCTGTTCCAAAATGGCAGAAGGGTAAAAAGGTAGAAACACACTCCCCCAAACTTTCTATAAGAACACTAATCCCATTCATGAGGGCTGAACCCTCACAGCTTAATCATCTCCTTAAGGCTCCTTCTCTTACTAAAGTTACATCTGGGAATAAGTTTCAACATGAATTTTTGAGAGACACAAACTTCTCAACTATAGCAGTGTTGAATGAGGGAAGAGAAACAAGATGGTAGGAGAAGGGTCACTCTTGAACAACCTGGCTTAGAGTATGTAAACTTGCCTCAAGATGCCATGAGGCTGAAGGAAAAGATGGAAAGGTCCAGGAATGCAGAATACAATTTATTGTTGACTTACTGGAGTAAGCATGGTCCTGGGGGGCAGCAAGACCAGGTGGATCCTCACGATTTGAATCAGAAGTAGGCGACTTATAAAGTGATTAGGACAACGGTGGCTTCACTCATGCTGGAGTATGTCTGGTTTATCTTAAGCTGTTATCAAGGACATTAGGTACATTCCGGCACTGATGGCACTAGGGTCAAGGTTGTAAAGCCATGCCACTCTAAAGGATTTGTTTATTTGTAAGATGCTGGTAATCTATCTGTGGTGTGGCATACAGGGGTATTCAGAGCAAACATGGAGGTTACCACTCAAGATGGCTGCAGTCATGTCAAGATGAATACCTGTAAGTGTGTTATTTTTCAAGCTAGGGAGAGACCTGTGTTAAAGCAGAGGGAAGAATAGTAGAGGGAAACCAGAACAGATAAAGGAGGAAGTCAGTGTGACATCAAAGGTAGAGTTCAAATGCTTAGATTTCAAAAGGGTTCCTGTGGAGATGTGTATACAAGCTTGAAAAACGAAAAAGAGGACAATGAGAAATGTGTTGAATTGGGATGCTATATATTTTTTGTATCTTACCAAAATCCTGAACCTCTTTTTTTTTTTTTTTTGTGAAGAGCTTTGATCAGCTGTTAAAAGTAAAAATGCAGAAATAAAAGCATTCAAGGGAGAGGCTACTAAGTGACAAAAATGAGTTAAAATGAGTTAAGCAGCACTTTCCCAAGTGTTTTATGGATCACTTGACTCCGCATCATCTGGAGAAGGTTTCAAAAATTATTCCTGGAGGAAAGACTACAATTCCGAACCCCTCGGATCTTGCAAATGTCTTCGGTGCCACCCTAGAAGGTGGAACCATCTTGGAAACTAATTTGGGAAACTAACAGGAAGCTCCATTGCCTCTCATTCTGTGGTCATTTTAACCTTCAAATCCTTCATATGATACCCTTCATTGGTACATTTCCAAGGGAAAAAGTAAAACTTATCCCACCAATCACTGGTGTGGACTCTTGGTTCTCTTCATTGTTATCTGGGAAAGCATTAGAATATACTCCTAACTAAGAAGAAAACCTCAATACTGATCATACATACTAATGAAGTTTGGGGGATGAGGTACTTCACATATTTTTTCTACTGAATTATAAGAATTTATTTCACGTAGACACCTGGAATCCCCTTCTTTCTGGGATCCATTTCTTTTCTCCCTCCTTCTCACCTCAAACATCTGTCCTTCTGTCTCTCTCCCTCCCCAATCCCAATTCTATCCTAGACTTGAGGTGAAATAGTAGACCTTTATAGTTCTATGCATTGCTCCAAGCTCTACCTTACAGTCAGCATTAGAACCTTCAGCTATTTGGTTCCTAGAGTTTTCAAGCATGGCCATAAAGAATACAGCCAGATACTGGCTTGCTTACCTGAACTATTGTATAACTTTCACATATTATAATTTTTTAAAAGTCACATTTTTTTTTTTTTTGATGAGAGGGACAGTGAGAGAAATGGAGAAATAGAATCAATTTATTTAGTTTTTTATGTGGACTTTGTTGCTCTGACAGTTTGCTGGGCTCTTTGAACCCACATACTCAGACATGCCAGGCAAGTGCTGTAACCGCTGAACAAGTGCTCCAGCCCCAAAGACATTGTTTTATATCTGGTCTTACTTGTTAAAAAGACTAAGGGGGAAAGAAGACTGTGAGGAAGAATGTGAAAGGCAATTCTGTCACACTGGGATACCTTTTGCTATTTGGAACCCATACACTGGAGGCCCTCACTCAGGGAAGGGAGTAGAAACATTAGTGGTGGGGTTCTGGGAATTACAGCATGATGAGTTTCCTGTTAAGTCTCAGCTTCTCTTTCTGCCTCCCCACCACCACCCCAACAATCACACACAAGCCAAAAGAGAGAGAGAGACTGGTTGGTTAGCAGGTTAGGTGAGAACATTTTTGTGCATTTGGCAAGAAAGAGTTTTACTATCAGTTACCTAGGATGAGAAGTTCAATGACAGTATGTTGAGTTGAAGCCTGCCATTGAAAACTTTCTCAGGCAGGTGTGGCACATGCCTGTAATCCCAGTGGCTCTAGAGGCTGAGGCAAGAGGAGAACAAGTTTAAAGACAGCCTCAGCAATTTAGTGAGACCCTCAGCAACTTAGTGGGTCCCTGTCTCAAATTTAAAATATAAAAAGGGCTGCAGATGTGGCTCAGTGGTTAAGTATGCCTGTGTTCAATCCCTAGTACAAAAAAGTAAACATTTTCTACACTCATTTCATATTATTTTATTTTTCTTTCCTCTATTTTCCATTTTATTACCAACACATGCAAGATTTTAGTTTCTCTGTTCTCCCTTCTGATAAACATCTGAAAAGAATGTTGTAATTTCCTCCATTTTTATCTGGCCTGTGCTTCTTTTAGATACATGCATTCTATCTTTCCCTGCCCCCTGTACTGTTCTAAAATTGTTCTCTGAGGTCCCTAGTGGCTTCCTTGATTTCCATATCCATAGACATTTTTTTTTTTCAGTCTTCACTTAACATTTTCACTTCATTTGACTCAATCCCTTGAACATCTCTTCTTCAGATGTTCTTTTCTCTTGGCTTCTATTCTGGCCCTTTTAGTTTTTACTCTGTTTCCTGAGTTTGGCTTTCACTAATCAGCTTTCTCCCTTTGGCTTCTAAATATAAATATTTCTCAGAACAAGATCTTGTCTTTCTGACCTTTTATTTCTAATTATCTTTATTAGAAATCTCATCTACCTTGCACATTTTCATAAATACTCTCAAGTTTATGTTTCCTGTATTAAGATGTTCCTAATTGTTTATTGGATGTGTGCTTATATTATTGCATGTCTCATCCCTTGCAAAGCTTTATAATTGAAACTGAGACCATCACCTTTCTTCAAAACCCTGCTTTCCTTTTGAATTTCCCCCTCTCTTTCATTTTTTTCTGATTTCAGTGATTATTCTCTCCCTTAAAATTCCAAGCCACATATTACCTCTACCACCCATTTAATTCCAAGCGTATGCTTACCTTGTGTTATTTATTTTTCCATTTTGTTTTCACTTATACCTAGATGACAATTCTGAATTCCTGATTTATATCTAATGTTTAACAAATGATTTTATTAATATCTCCCCACTAGATTGCTAATATTTTGCTTATAGAGCTCACACTGTGCTAATTTTGGAAAGGGTTGACACATTTAGATGAAAATTAGTAGACAGGAAGACTTAATTTTGGTATAGACCACCATCTTGAGACATACTGGCAGTTAAAACATTTACTGGTAGGGTAACTTTTGAAACTTACTACTAACAATATATTTTGTACAATCTATGCACCTTTCCATGGAATGTGTTCTGCTTTTCAAAACCTCTAAAAGACTTGACTACCAACCAAAAAATTTATAAGGCAAGTTGAAGGATCTTAGAGTTAGTTAGGCAAGCAAGCACCTAAATGAGAGCTAAGTTTCAGCTCTCTTTCTATAAATCATGTGGACGAATGTGGAACACTAGGGAATATGCATGTTCTTTTTTTTCTTTTTATTTTTTTAAACCAAATCATGGGGTATACCGCTTTTGCAGTTTCTTTTTTTAATTTTTTAAAATTTATTAGATAGATATAGAAATATAATTGAGGGGGAAACATTACCAAACATTCAAGAACCAATGTATATATATATTTAGTTATCCAGGGCTAATGCCATATCGTGGATGTCCAGCTTGGGTTCCCCCTGTTGCTGTTTCCCCCAGCTTTTGAAGCTTCAAAGAAAATTACAAAAAGTTTTGAGGACTGATTTCTATTCTCACTTTGAGTTCTGTACCATTGATTCACCAAAGGTAGCCTTGGCCTCCAACACTGCTATTTCTTGCAGGAGTTTTTACAGATCTTAGAATTAAAGAGTCAGGAGGGACTTGATGGTTTAGTCCAAACCTCTTGTTTAAAGATAAGCTCCTCCTTCCTAATCCTACATATTGTGATTTCCAACTTCAACTTTGAGCCTCATATCTGAAGTCCCAGTTCTGTACTGCCCCTATGGTTTGGTGGTTTCATCCACATATAAATATTGCTATTATATTAAAATTAATATTTTTGTCTTGTTTATGTTTAACAGATATCCCAGAAGGGGGAAAAACACAGACATTCCTAGTTTTTCAAATACTTAGTAATTGAAAATTTAAGTTAATGCCAAAGAATATTTTCTAAAATATATGAACATCAGAGAGAGGAAATTCTGATTTTCTTCTCTCTGCTGCCCGTTCTTATTTCAAATGTACTGTATATAGGCAGTTAGGCATTACTTCTATGATAAGATAATTCTGTCTTTTGCTAAAGCTGGAAAACTGAGCTCAATTGATTGTCACAGTTTTGAAGTTTTCTGCTTTGGTGTAACTATCCATCTTTCAAGCACTCCACTGACTCATTTTAATTTATCACTTGGCCACTATATGTAAGAAGCAGAATTGGATGTACTGAGAGTGAAGCACCAAGCAATTCAATATTGACTTGTACTCATTTTAGTTTGACCTGAAGCAAGTCATATACTTGCCCACCTATCCACTTATAGTAGATGAAACAGAAAAGTGCAAGTTTGTGTAAAACCTTCTTCTCTAAAGACATTTAGGAAATACAAACTATCTTTATTGAATAGCCCAACTCTTCCCAAGATTTCAGAAAATGATGAGAAAACCTGAGGCTCTACAGCATTCTTCTCTTACAGTCTGATTTTTAAAGCCCTGTTTTATTATGAACACTACATTCCTGAGTCAAAAGAGTGCTTCAGCAAAATCTGCCATCCTGGGGGCAAAACCAATCTCACAGAGTCACACTTTCAGGAAGGCAGATACTGCTCAACATCGCCTGGACAAAAGATGCTTTTTTTCCCCTCCAGCAAAAATTGCTCAAATTGTTTGCAAAGGAGACACAATATAATGTTTATTCCTGTTTACAGATGTTTAACCAGTACCCCTTTAGAGGGTCATATGACTACAAACAGCATCATGATAATTATATCCATTGCTGCAAAGAACAGATGCTTAAATTGGTGGTTTCTTGGGGGAAAATAATACCAAGTCCACTTTCCAGAAATGTACACAGTGCAGCGCAGCTGTAACATTCTGTGTAGAGGTCCCTTCAGTGTCTATAATTGAATGTGGTTACACTTAAAGAATATGGAAATTCAGTGAGGCATGTAGCAGAAATGTCCAGAGGCACCTAGAAAGTGAATTAGATGGTTTGATGTATAAAAATTTTCTGATGATCTAGAACAAAGCTACATATCCAGAGAAGGTGTTGTTAAATTTTTTTTCTAAAGTTTTGCAGGCAAGAAGTATGTAGTGAATAGAGGATGAATTTAGAAACCTCAGATACCACATATGCCTCTGAGGCCAGTGCCTCTTAGATATAAACAAGACTTCAATGAGGCCCAACTGAATCAACTGATCATAGTTTTCACCTGTAAACACCAGAATATGTCTAAATTTACCATGGAAAGTTCTGGAAGGATCAGAGTTCCTGAGAACTAGGATCCAAAGGCTCTTTATTTCACAAGTCTGTTACATTGGAGACAACAAAAATAAAATTAAGTGCAATCATTTATATGAATGAATTGATTGCAGTGTGGACACTTGCTTTCCCAATATCATGTTTATGTGATAATATGGAAATCAGTGTTATCTCTGAAAATCCAGATAAAACTCTATCAACTGGCTTATTGTAATAGAATAGCTCATTGAATAGGGCTGTTATCTCAAATATGTATACCACCAAAAGTTTCACTACTTTCTTTCTGTATAAATTCTCTTTTGCTCTTAAATGACATCAAATAGTGTGAGCAGAATATTATGTAGTGATCCAGTGTGTGCCTAAAGGATGGAGTTTCTTCTGGATCAGAACTATCTGTACCTCTATGTGTAGAGAATCTGCTGAAGACCAATATCTATCCTATAATTCAGTAAATGTGATGAAATACTAAAAGCAAATTTGCATTTACATTACATATTGTAATATTCAATGACATTATGCAGAACTCGGGGGTTTTGCTTCTGGGGCAGAAAATCATAATCTGTTCTTTTCAGGTTATACTCTTCTTCAGCTTTTATGATCCCATACCAGCTACACAGAAGCATGAATTCATATCGCTATGATTGAAATGTAACAGAGGAGCAGTCTAGGCTGCTAATCTGAATCTTTCAGGCCCAGAATGGAAGGATAATAAATTGAAACCTGACAAATGCCTTAGGCTAAAGCATGCCTTTTGACACTAATGATCTAATTCAGTTATCTACTTTGTTCCAAATTCAGTCTTCTCATCCTCTATGGCCCTGGGGACTCAAGGGAAAACATAGGAGGTGATGAGGGCTAGCCCCACTATCTCACAGATTGGTTCACTCTCTAGGTCTGTTTCCATGGCCGTGAAATAGCATGTTGCAAGGGGCTTGTCTAAGCCTGGTGCCTCTGTTCAGTAGGGTTATGTATGCTGGAATTTAGCATAGAGCTTCTTGGTCATTTGTGTGTAACAGCTGCCTCTAGGTATCCATGCCTCTAAAGTTGAGAGGCAGTGGACTAAGAATAGAAAATTCTGACTTACTCAATACAGATATTTTCAATAAAACAAAGGAAGCTATTTCTGAACAAGAGTGTGGTCCAGGTTATATATTTTGCATGCTTTATTGTAGACTCTATCAGCATCACTGAAGGTAAGGCTCAGAAATCTATTTTAAAATAAATAACTCAAGTGGCAATTATGTACATTGACAGTTGGAAACACTGATTTAGATGAAATGGAACTTTTCCTGCTAATACAAAGTTTGGCTGGGAAAAAATCATTTAGTCCTCCTCAACATCAGTGTTGTAAAAATGGATACATTATATATCTTCTCCCATTTGCTAGAAAATAAGTGTTAGTAACTTAGTGCTTCTTCACAGATAGCTTTTTAAGAAAATCAGGCCACTTCCCAGTTACAAATGGACTATGTTTCAAAAATACATTGTTAAACTTGAAACATAAAACTCTTCCCCCATAAAAATTGCAAAAAAAATGTTGTTGAAATTTCTAATTTCTGTAAAGCTCAGGTTGATTCAAAATATAGCAGAAATTCTGTACATTGCCATGGAAATGTAGGAGGAAATAATGTTACTGGGTTTTATAGAGTAATGGAGTCATTGCTTTGTATATAATTTCATTTGAACACACACATATCTAGATAAAGGTATATCTCACACACATTTCTCTTTATGACTCTATAGGTGTTACATTTCTCTTTACGGCTCTATAAGTGTTAATGCTAGCCTTACTCAACAGCAATGAGAATGAAAATTATACCGACACACTTCTTTATTAGGTGCCTTTGTGTCCTAATGAAATTCTCAAGAGGAATGAAAAATGAGATGTATTGAAAAGGAAATTTCCCATGTTAATTTGGTAAAGGTTAGAAGAAACACTGTGCTTGGGGAGGGAGGGCATAGAGAACGCAGAGAAAAGGGGGTAAAAGAGGAAATTGGTGCTTTACGTAAGCTTGTGATGAGCTGAAGTGTAAGTGTTGAGAGAGGTAAGTTATTCAGGTTTAAGGAGAAAAGCTTATTGGGTGCCTATTCACCTCCAAAAGAAGAAAGGAACACTGAGTAAAGGATTTTTAATGACCCATGGTTACCACAAGACGCTGAAATCGACCTGGGGCCTCTTGGTTCCTGGTCGCTTGTGGGGTAGGAGGAGAGAAGAACATGCAAATCACTTGGCAGTTCATGCATTTCTTTCACAAATATTTATTAGTGCCGTCTAAGTTCCCTGAATTATGCTAGGAACTGATGTTAAAATGGCAAACCAGATAAAATTTCTGCCCTCAATCAAGTTACAGCTAAGTGAGAAGTTAATAGGTCCAAGGATGTTCCCAGATACGATTTTTTTTTTAAGAGAAAGGTACAGTGAGAGAGAGAGAGAGAGAGAGAGAGAAAGACAGAATCAATTTTATTTAGTTTTTCATATGACTTTCATTGCTGTGACACCTCGTTGTGTATGTGCTGGGGTTTGAACTTGCGTCCTTGTGCGTGCTGGGGTTTGAACTTGTGTCCTTGCCCATGCTGGGCAAGTGCCGTAACCGCCCAGCCAAGGCTCCAGCCCACGCTCCAGCCCCCACCCCACCATATGAATTAAAGTCTTCATTAGCTAATAGTCTTCTTATGTAGTGAGGTTCACAAATTTGTTCTTTGTTTTACTCCTCTGAAGGCCAAATCCAGGCAAAACTGTAAGATAGCTCCAGTAGTTTGTGTGTTTGTTTTTCTTCCCTAGGGGCTCATACCTCAAAGCTCAAACCTGGGTGACATGCTTCATGGGCTCCTCCTCTGTCCCACCTCTTGGTCCTCCATGACCCAGTCTGCAGTTTCCTTCAAACAAAAACATATTTGCCTTTGGCCTTTGCCTTCAAAATGTTCATCTTGTCTAGGTGACTTTGATTAACCAAAGAGAGAAATTATTACTGAATACCTCATTTATGTTTCTCTTTTTTCTCCATCTCCTTTCTTTTCCATAATGCTGTAGCCTATTTAACCTTTGACAGGTGGTAGTATACACCTCTTGTCACCGGCAAGGAGTTTTCTCCAAAGACGGGTCCAATGAGTTCCTGGAAAGAAGGGGAAGTCAACTCAGGACCAGTAGGGGACAGAGGTTTATTCAGTAGATACATATTCAAGGGAGAGTAGAGGGCATTGAGAGAGAGAGAGGGAGAGACACACACACACACACACACACACACACACACACACACACGCCTTTAGGGCTAAAGCAAGGAATGCATTCAGTGGAGAATGTGGGCAATCTTAAGAGTGAGAGTTGTGATTTGGGGGTTCCTGTTTCTTTGAAAACAAAGTTGGTGAGGGGTGGGTATGGAAAAGGATGTATGAATGGTATCAATCCTCAATTCAGTGATTTGAAGCCTGATTTTGGTGGTCTGTTTCGGTGTCAGGATCCTCAGGCTGAATGTGCTTTTCTTCACCTGATTGATAGTAATGGAAAGTCCCCTAAATTATAGGTTCCTCAAGATATCTTATCTCTCTTGGCTTAATTGATTTATTGGGGGGTTAACACTGCAGAGGTAGATTAACAGATTTCCCGGGGATTTGGGGGTAACAGCTCGGGAGGGAGACAGGCTGAGGGGGTGAGAGACCTGGAAAAGTATGAAAAACTTCTGAATCAAAATCGTATTTTCTCGTCCTTTATATCTTCTTTCTATCTATTTCTTCTTCCTACTTCACACTGACAGTCTTAGAAAAGCTGTGGACAATCAACAGAAAGTAATCATAAACTAAATACACTGCTGCTTCAGATTTAGGGACAGCCTAAGTCCATCCTTACACTCCAGCTTACAAAACATAAGTATATAATTTAGGCAACTGACACAAAGGGTGGGGGTTTGGGGAGGGGAACATGATGGGGAGCACAATGCAGGATTTAAGCAAACTTTCTTCTTTTTCTTCCTAGGCAGGGCTGGTTTTGACTGGTCCCTCTCCCCACTCCACTCCTGTGAGCACCATCTGACCTCTTGGTCTCCCTGTCCCACCCCCAGCATTTTGACTCCTGTTTCGGTCCAGGAGCCTTTCTTAATTTCCTATCTTTTGTCCGATCCCTCTGGCCCTCTTCATGGTGATCTCATCTCTTTGTTTCTCTGTGGCGACTCTCGGAGCCCCCACCTCCCGCTCACAGGCGTGGCAGGCGTGGCCTGGGAGGCTGGGACTGAAGGGACCATAGGGCGTGGCGCGCAGTGCGCGCGGGATGGGCTGTGGACTGCCTTTCTCCAGGGCCTCCGGTAAGACGAGACCCTGGCCCTGCAGCCGTCCGAGCCTCTCCAAGTCTCCAAGCTTAGCAGGAGGCCTCTTGTTCTGCCGGAGCACTGGGTAGTTGGTTTTATTTTCACGAATTTCCACACACTCTTGTTTGGAAGATAATTGTTTCTTCCAGTGGCTTGGAGAACAAAAGCATCAGCCTCTGCTCCAAGCCTCCCCGTGGTAGAAGAGCAGTTAGGGACAAGGCGCAGGGCTCCCCTCCTTGGCCCTTCATTAATCTGCTTGCTCTCTTGTACTTCCCGCCCGCTTCTGCAGCAACCTGCTTCCGCGGACCGAAACCCGGGCTCTGTCAAGGTTACACAGTGGGTGGGTGGGGAAAAAAGAGAGAAAGCTGGGTCAATTGCAAGTCGGCTATCCCTCTAATTTTTCCTTGCCTTGGAGGCTGCAAAGTACACATTAGCATTCCTGGACTGGGGCTGTTTGCATCATTTCTCCAGCTCTGCAAATGATCAGAGCAGCGGGCAGGAAGGTTTCTTTATGTCAGCAGGAGCAGACCTTTGAAAAATAAACAGGAATGCCTTGTATTAGAGAAAAAGGGCTAAGAAGTCAAGGCTAGGGGCTATTTGGAAAACGGTGATCTTTTGTAATTATTATTTTAGATTTTTTAGACTTTTTCACTGGAGCATTCCATTCCCCATTATGAAATGCAGCTCTATAGACAATTGCAAACAAGTTTCTTTTTTCAGGGAGGGCAGTAAATGAAGCAGGTGGGAAGAAGTGAGATGACTACATGCAACCAAATTTAGACTTGGTGTGAGATTTCTGCTTAGTCTGGAAACCCTGGCGCCAGCATGCATTTATTCATTCACTCAGTAATATGAATGAAAATTGAACATTCACATTGTGATGGGCTTTGTCACAGGCTGTAAATGACTTCAAGTCCACGTGAGAGGGAAGCCAAAAGGAAGAGGAAAGAGCCAAGATGTCAGGCATCCAGCTTTGGTGGGTCCCAGCTCTGGCTGCTGAAGATTGTGAAGGGACCTGGGATCAGGAAGGAACTGTAGAGCAAGACAACACTGTGTTTGGCAGGGATGAGTGTAGGAAGCTGATGGGAGTTAGAATTTTCTTTCTCTGTTTTCTTGCTCAAAGAGGTTAAAAGCAATGGTGGCAGAGGAAAACAGTAATTCAGGTGTTATTTACTTATTTTTAGCAGTTTCCCTCTCCCCCACTTACTAGAATGTAGATTTAATTTAGATTTTTTCCAGAGACAGACAACATGTCTTTAAAAATTGTCAAGTAGGACATTCCTTTAAAATCCTTCGCTTTTTCATTATAGAAACGTAGGGGTAAATGTAGCTTTTTGCTGACTAATGAATCAGGTGATGCTGCATTCGGAGAGGGTTGAATTGAGGTACCTAAAGGATAGTAATGTGTTTCAGATGAGATGGATCATTTACCAGTTCATAGGAGCATGAAAGTAGAGGTATCCTGAATTGTACAGAGTCAGGTGTCTTAGAGCATGGGAGGCTGACTGATGGACGAGATTTTACCTGTTTGATTTAGTGGTCCATTTGGAATTGGCACATTCTCTCTTTATATATGTGTAAGTATATAACTAGTTATTATACAAATATTTGTATATATAAATAATTATGTATTTACAAATATAATTAGTGATACATATATGCATGTTTGTATATATAGACACACATAATAAAACTGGTGGTAAAAGATAAATGACAGATGAGACCAAAGTCTGTAGAGGAGATCCTTTGGATTCCACATCTTATGATTAGATTTCAGAAAACCTCCTAGATGCTTTCTTTTCCAGGAAAATGGGAAATCAGAACATACATAGGCACACAATTTGAACTTTGATGTTTTGGATGTTTGAGCCATAAAACTCCTAGTCAGCTATCTTAACAAACAGTGGAACAAACAGGTCCAGAGAAGTTAAGAGACTTTCTCGGGTTGCAGTCAGCTGGGGATGTGTCAGGTATACAACCGTGGTCCAGGACTTTTACTACTTAGTTGCTGCTTCTTTTTTCTCTGAATTTCATAAATAGAGGCCCTCTGAAATTGTCTTTTCATTTGCAGAACCATACATATTTCACACATAAATGTGCAAAAGATTTGTTAGAATGCAGATCCTGTTTCACTTGGCCTTTGACTGGGTGAGAATGTGGGTTGCCAGTCTGCCCTGCTCTTTGTGGTACAGGTGCTGCTGACCCACAGAGTGAGCAACAAGACTGCAGAGGGCATCTTTCCTCCTCAGATTTTGCTTCTCACTGATACTACAGCCCTGGGGATTTAAGAATCTTTTTTTGTTACTGTTCCTGTTGCCAGGTCACTGTGCGCCTTTTAGCTAATCTGGATGCTATTCACTGCCTGTCCTCATCTAGACTTGAGATTGTTAGAAACAGTCTCTAGAGACAGGTGTCTTGAGCAGGAGGGTGTGATCTTTTGTCTAGTGACTTAGCACCATTTAGCTTGGTTCCACAAAACCTTTCACACATAAGCAATTTGCTCAACTCTGATGGTTTAAAAAAAAAAGAAAAAAAAGTCATTTTCTATTGCCCAAGTGTCCTCCCAGCTGCACTCATTTCTCTCCTTCTGGGAGTGCAGCTGGCATGCTGCTAGCTCACAGGCCTGGCCCTTCCACTGGGGCTCAGCTACTATTTTGCACATTTTCCCACCACTCAATTCTGTCTGCAATTCTGTGTGTTGCATTAGGATTCGTGCATGATCTGAGTTGAGCACATTGTTAAGAGAGAACTGGGCAAAGGTTCTTCTAAGCCAGGCACACTTCAGTGTCACCTACTTCTCCATTCTTTGCAGCTTGCCCTCCCCAAAAGTGTCTCTGCTATGGTTCTTTAAGTTTTCCTGTGAGCTCATTTTCAGGCTTTCAAATTGTAATTTAGTTTCAGGAAAGAAGTGGAATTTAGTCCAAAGTAAAATGCACATTGGCTAGGCTAGGCGTATATTAAAGTCTTAATATGTTAAACAGTAATAGGTTGGGCTGTGGTGTCCTAGCTCTACTACTTATTAAATTCAGAACTTCTCCAAGTATTAGTTCCTTATCTGTAATAATAAAGATAATAATACCTACTTTAATTTGGACAATTTAGCACACACTTATAGACTCAGCAATTCAAGAGGCTGAGGCAGAAAGATGGTAATTTCAAGGCCAGCTTCAGCAACTTAGTGAGATTCTGTCTCAAAAAAGAGAAGAAAAAGGACAGGGATCTAGCTCAGTGAACTAATAATACCTACCTTATGTATTTGTTATGAGAGTTTCCATGTAAAGCTTAATGCCTTATACAAGGTGATCAATAAATACTAACCTCTATTATTGTTATTAAGACAATATTTTTTCCCTCAAAGAATTTATAGACTAGTACAGTATTTGGAAAGCATAGTCACCAGTAACTAACTACAATAGCAAAAGAAATCCATCTAAGAGTGCCCTGGGAATTTATAATGATTTATTTTTATTTTTATTTTTTAAAGAGAGAAAGACAGTGTGAGAGAGAGGCAAAGACAGAATTTTTTTTCTGAGAGAATCAATTTTTATTGAGTTTTTTACATGGCCTTTGTTGCTCCAACACTCAGTTGTGTACGTGGCTGCTGGGGTTTGAACCCGTGTACTTGCACATGTCGGGCAAGTGCCGTAACCACCAAGCCACCACTCCAGCCCCGGCCCTGGGAATTTAACATCAAGGTGTACTCTGTCACAGAGGCTGACAAACTATGGCCTGCAAACTAAAAATGGGTTTTACCATTTTTAAATGGTGAAACAAAATCAGAAGAATACTATTTTGTGGTACCTAAAATTATCTAAAATTCAAATAACAGTATTTATAGTTTTATCAGAACACAATCATGCTCATTTATTATTACCACAACAGTTGAACAATTGTGAAGGAGACCGTATGGCTCAGAAAACCAAAAATGTTTACAGTTTCGCCCTTTGCAGGAAAATATTGTTCATTTCTGTTCTATCCAGTTGAGGCAGGGCAAGAAAACACTCCAACCAAGGAGATGAGGATTGGGAGGTCATAAGGGATGTAGATATAGGTCTTTTACAGACACATAAGCTGGACAGCTGCTTGAGCAGGGCTGTGTTGTCAGTGAGGACACAGAACCAGGCCAGTGGGAGCTCATGAACACTGGTTTCACTTGGCTGAAGTTAAGGCATACTCAAAAGAGAGAAATGGGAAAGGCAGATTGGGTCCATCCCATGAACTTCTCAAATGCCAAAGCAATTAATATTGTCTTAGCTTGATAAACCATGAGAATACTTAAAATTGTTTTTTTTAAGGTAGGGGAGGGAGATGTATATTATAATGAATTCACAGCTCTATTTTAACTTCACATGATAAAATAGCATAGCATAGAGTGGAAGACCAAGTAAGAGAGCCTCTTAAATTGAAAACTATAATGTTAACTTTTAATGTCAATTTTTTTTAGGAGAGAGAGAGAGAAACAATTTTATTTTAGTTTTTCATGTGGCCTTTGTTGCTCCAAGACTTCACTGTGTATGTGGAGCTGAGGTTTGAACTCACATACTCGTGCATGCCATGCAAACACCGTAACCACTGAGCCACTGCTCCAGTCCCAGCTTTAAACCTTGAAACATGAGAATAATACTCCAAGGCAGAATTTCAGACATTTAGTGACAGGCATGTTTTTGTCTAGGTCTTCCCTGAACATCTGCACAACCAGGACCACCAGCCACTCTATCATTGCGTTGATTCTCCTCAGGGATTTACACCGTCTGTTGTGTTTCTGGGATTCTTGTATATCATGGCACAAACTATTGCACCCATTAATCAGAAGCTGTAGTGCAGTTTTGGTTTGTTAAATTTACTGGACTCTGATATGACTTTTAATTGAATTTGGCTTGGGAAGAAACTAGGGAATTGTTTTAACTAGGAGTCATTATGTTGCCTCAGCTGCACAGAGAGATGGTTATTGGAGCCTTCTGGCAATCTTTAATTCCTAGTTTTGGGTCTACTTTTGAACTTAAACAGGAATGTGAGGAACAACTAGTTTCTGGGGATCAAACCAGAGTCATGGGGCGAGTGTGGCATCATCCCCTCTCACCTTCCTGCAACTCTGGCACTCAGGAGAGCCTCCAGGCTTTCCATGTGTAGCACATCTGGAAAACTCCCCATTTTGGGGAGTTTTATTGTGCTAGGCACAGACCTGGTGCCTCTTTGGGTCATGTGATATTGTCCATGAGAAAGTTATGGTGCACCTGATAGTTGTCTATACACCAAGTAGAAAGGAAAACAGCTTTCATTGACCTCAAGACCCCAGGATCAGACAATTTTTCCCAATGTTACCTAATTTGGCCTAATTTTTCTGCCCAAAGACTGGGTTATTATAAATCTATGGAAAGCAAGTTCAAACAAATGCATTCAGAAGTCGTAAAATTTACTTAAGTAGTTTCAAAAATGGAAAAGAGAGAATTTTCTCTTGTTGATGGCTTGAAAGGATGCAGTGTTTCTCTCTGTAGAACCACAAAGCGGGAGGTGTTCCAGTGCTCTGTGCCACAATAAACAGTCACTAGACACACAGTACCTTCCTCCAAGGAGCTGTGCGGCATGAATGGTATGATATCTTCTGGAAATGTAATCAGAGCTTGCATTGCATCCATGAAATGATGCATAGCCATAATTCCTGACCTAAGGCACCCTCCCTCCTTCTTCTTCCAGTATTGTTTTCCCTACTTTCTGATAATTTTTTTCTCCTGCTTTCAGAATTAATAGAAAAGCTGGTCTCTGGGCAATTCTCAACATCTCAAGTGTGAATCTTCCCCATCAAAACCTTTACAAGGAAAATGAACCACAACGTCACCTGGGTGATGAGGTCATAATGCCATAACCCCTGCTTTGAAAATTTATTTCTACTTTTCTTTTGTGATCAGAGTTTGAAAAAGGAAGATGAAATTGGGGTGACAGTTCTGATGTCTCATCCTTTAGGCACTCTGAACTAGCCCAGCATTGGCAGGCACTGGCAGTGACAAAGTCCTGCTCTGAATTGTCCCACACTCCACTCAGCTCTTCGTCTGGCCTGTGAACTTTAAGGAAAAGCCTGCAGAGATTAGATCTGTCTCTTTCTCACTTAGTTTCTTGACTTCCTGGCTTCCTAGTCTCATTCTAATTCACATATAACCTATTCTAGTATTTTGTGCTCAAATCCCATCTATGCCACTTACCAGCTATGTGATTTTGAACAAGTTACTTAATGCCCAATTCTTCTCCTCTGAAAAAGAATCATATCCATCATATGACAATGTTGCTAGAATTAAATCAGTTACTGTGTAAAAGTATATTTAGTAAATACGTTTTTGGCATAAATACATAAACCATATAATAAAGTATTAGAAGAGCACTTGATTATTAGAAGCGTGTTCACCAAGGATATAGGGGTATTTTGCAGTCTTTACTTTTAACCTTTTTATGGGGGTATGTTATTTTTCAAGTGTACATAACCCTGAAATGTTTCTCCAAGGAGCTGTCATATACAAAATTAGAATATTTATCAGATGATTTCCCTACTTCCTAGTCTCCAGAAAGTGAAAATTTGTATCATCTCATCACTTGCATTTACAAATTCTATTTTCCTTCACCCTCAAGAAAATTTTCCGTAATAGTTATCAGTATCCTAATATGAGGAATGAAGAAATTGAATCATAAAGAAATTAAGTAATTTACCCCTGGCCATATATTTAAGCAGCAGCTGAGCCAAGATTCAAACTCAAATTGTTTGACTCCCAAGTCATGCCAGGGAACATGTAATTGATGAGTGTTCATGACAAGAGAGAACCGAATTCCAGAAACAAAGTGGGTGTCAAGCAAGGAAGAACAACAAGCAAAATAACAATATCAGTAACTGACAAAAGTAGGTTTATAAGTTTTTTCTTTTGGTATTGGGGATTGGACCCAAGGATACTTTACCACTAAGCTACGTACCCTTTTCATTTTTTTTGAGACAGTGTCTCACTAACTTGCTGAGATTGGCCTCAAAGTTGAGGTTCTCCTGCCTTAGTCTGCCAGTCAACGGGATTACAGGAGTGTGTCATCATACGTGGCCAATCTACCAATTTTGTGTAATTGCCTTAAATGGTTCAGCTGCTTGGGGATGGAAATCGAGCTAAAATAAAAGTGTATTCATTCTCACATTCTCAGAATTAGGTGACCTTTAACCTGACACCCCACCTCCTCCCACCTGCTTTCTGCCTCAGCCTCACTACAAAAATATTCAATTGATTTTGCCACATGGAAGAATATAACAGTGTGTCTTCTAGAATGGGGAAGAAGCTTACTCATTTTTTTTCCTGAGATTTCTCACGTACTATTCTGAAAGGAAAATGACTTACCTGGTGATTGACATAGACTATTAAGGTGTGTGTAAAATTATTGCTGATGGACAGCAGTGCCCCGTAAGATCATCCTACCTACCACTTCAAATATACAGGTATACTTTAAAAGAGAGTTTGAAGGCATTCTTTTCATAAGACCTGAACTATAGACCAATTCTGTTAATTAAAAGTATATCTAGTAGTTACAGAGCTGATGTTAGGATTGCTATATATTTCATGATACTTCCTGAATGTTCAGCATTGAATTTTTAGTTTGGTTCTGTTAGGTTCTATAAAATGTAAGAGATTAGAGGCCTAAATTTAAGACACTTTCTCCTAACTGTGGGGCTTTACTCCATACTATCTCCTCACTTTCTAAAGGTGATAGCACATTTTCTCAGTCTACTTCATTGTAATTTCATGAGGAATTTTATTTCTAAATTGAAATTATGTCATAATGTGTAATGCATAGATTTAAGCCTCTGTCATTTTTTCTTTTTTTGCAAGTAGAGTCCCAAGTTCTTCTTTATCTCTCTTACCAACATGACTTTATAATAACATGCACTCTGAAGAGAGAAGATATTTATGCTTACCAAATATGAGATACATGACACTTAGGTATTATTAACTAGCATGTGGGGAAGCATTGGACAGAGTTAGGAATCTGAGATTATGATGATCTTTATCCTCAGGAACAGATGCTCCTAAGCTAGTCCCCCACAAAATGTCTGCTTTCATAACTTTTTCCAGATATGAGTATTATTAGATATAAATACATAGAAGAGCTCTCAGAACCTACACAGGCAATTGTTTTACTGGATGTAAAAGGGGTATGTCTGAGTCAGTGGGTTGGATAAATAAAATAGTAGCTAAGTGAGATTTTTTTTGTGACATGAGGGGATATCAGGTGAAGTTCATATGTTGAAAATAAATGCACTTTATCACTAAGCTGCTGGAACATGTGGAGGTTTGAGGGACGGATACAGTTAGAGAAGATTGAAAGGGAATCATTTGGTAGAGAGTGGGACTATGATTTAACCTTGATGATGTAAACAGATCTCCCCATTTCCTAGGGATAGGAAAGAACTTATTTGAATATTGTGACACATTTTAGACATTTTTCTGCTTATCTCGTTGAAGACAGATTGGTAGGACTGCAGAGTTAAGGAACAGTTTCTCTACTCCCTGGCTGAGGTTGTGAGCGTCCATGGAGATGAGTGAGGTATAATGACAAAGCCTCCTTTGGTATTTATCTTATTCACATACCTTCACTTAGTCTCGTGATGATGTCGAGAATACTCTAAGGGAATAATCGTGATGACAATGATTATGATGTTAGACTTAGTCACATCTACCCCTTTTCGAGCATATACAATACATCAGGGACTGTGCTAAGAACCTTATGCACATTAACTCATTTAATATTCACAACAACCCAATTGGATCATCCTGTTATTCTCCAACTTACAGACAAGGAACTGGAAGCCCACTTGTTCAAGGTCAAGAGCTGGTAAGTGACAGAAATGGGTTTCAAACTTCCACATGTCTAACTCCATAAGCCATGGTCTTAAAAGCCAAGTGCTATTAGCTTTATATGTTGTACTTTAAAAGACGCTGGACAAAGAGTAGGACAGAGGGTGGGCTTTGTCATTTGGAAGCTGGGTAGCACCAGAACTTCTGTTTTCTTAGTTGTCTTGATTATATAAAAGGGAGAGTGATGTGTTCCTCATAGGGCTATTACACGCATTGAATTTAAACGCTAAATGCATATGCTGTCCTCCCATGGTAAATGTAAGAGGTTAAAGGAAGGTGACTGCTGGAGAGTGGCTTCATGAAGGCTCACAGGATTCATGCCAGGAGCTTGATCACAGCACAGTGGAGATTCCCACCAGTTGACTGAGAGCCTCCCACTTGCATGCTCTGTGATCACCGACACAGTGTAACGCAGGGTCACTTAAAAACTACCAATAAATACTTCCCAAGGATTAACTATGCATTGCAGCTGTTTCAGCCGTTAAGGTTTTGAGGATTGTATAAAAATGACAAGGTTCCTTTCTCAGTGAATTTATAGTTCATGGGAAGATTTAGCTATCAATGAAATGAAAACTTTAGTCAGGTGATTATAAGTCCTAAGAAAGAAAAATGAGGTAAGTTCTATTAGTCAGGTTTTTATCACTGTAACCAAAATACCGAACAAGAGGAACTTCAAGGAGGAAAAGCTCATTTGGGCTCACAGTTTCAGAGGTACAGCCCATGGGTGAGCTATTCCTCTGTTCTAGACCTGAGGTTAGGCAGAACATTTGGGCAGAAGGGCATGACATGGTAGAGAAAAGCTGCTCAGCTCAAGACCCGCAGAAGCCCAGAGGCAAGGAGCCAGGGACAATGCACAATCCCTAAGGGCACCCCCATTTGACCCACTTTCTCTAATCACGCCCCACCTGCCTACAGTTACCACCCAGTAATCCACTCAAATCATTAACCCATCAAATGGATCAATCTTCTGATTAGATTACTCATCTCCTAATCTAATCAGTTTGCCTCTTTGCATTCCTGTGTTAACACATGAGCTTTTGGGTGGACGCCTCATATGCAAACTGTAAGTAGACCAAGGGTGATAATATTTGAAGAAAGTTACATGTTATAGTGGGTGAGGAAAAACTCTCACTCATTGAACAAAACATACCAAGTACCTACTGACTCAGAATATAATTTATGAAGGGAGTTTAATTAACAAAAGACAAATCAATAGTCGTATTTGGTATAGTAGGAAGAGTATAGTAATATGGTAATTTAAATAAATATCTCATTGTATATTGTGTTCTTTTTTTGAGAGAGAGAGAGAGTAAGAGAGGGGGAAAGAAAGAATCAATTTTATTTATTTTTTTCATTTGTTTTTTGTTTTTCTGACACTTAGTTGTGTATGTGGTGTTGACGTTTGAACTTGGGTCCTTGCGCATGCCAGGCAAGCACTGTAACCACTGAGCCACTGCACCAGCCCTATATCTTATATTCTTGATTGTCCTATAAGAGACATTTAGCAGTGTCTTACCTGGAAAGATGTTTGTTTTACAGTAGCTTCCACTGGCTCAGGGACTCCCTTTCTCCTGGTTGGCTCTGACCATGTTCTCCAGCAGTTCAGGATGTGTTTTGCTCTTGGGGTCTCACAGGGAAGGATTCACCTCTGGTGGTGGCACAGGGGTCTGTCTGCTGGTAGGATGCTTTTATGTCTTTTCCCAGATGTATTGGCTGCCTGCTGTTCTCCCTTTTACTCCAGTTGTCAGCAGAAGAAGCCTCACAGTCCCTCTCATGGCCTGGTCTGTGATGTCAGCCTTTTCACCAGCCTGATGGGGAGTCTCTCTCTTTTGTTTCCAGTTCAGTGGCCATGCCAGGCAAAGTGATCTTTCTGACAGCAGAGTTTCCTGTCTCCCTCACCTCCCCTGCCCTTTTCTCCTTTCAGCCTGTCACTTCTAGAGGTTGTCAACATAAGCTTCTGCAGTAGGCATTGTTCATCAGAAGAGCTGTTTCCACTTTCTCCCAGGGTGGATTCTCACTGAGTGTCCGGCACTTTGGCCCTTGCTTCTGTTAAGCACCTTATACCTATAGTCTGCCATACCTGACGATTGTCAGGAGGCACTTAGTCAAATTGTGTTTAGAAGGTGCCCTGGCAGATGACCAGCATAAACATGTGCCTTATGTCAACTCTAGGCTCTTCCAAACCCCAGTTTGAAGAAGGGATCTTTCCTTCTTGAATAACTAAGGGATTAGAAACCCAACCTATTTTTCTTAGGTCGCAGAAAGCAATACAGATTAAGTATTAATAGAGGGAAATAGAGATTCTTCAACAATCCCACATGAATGTTTTCACCAGTTTCAATTTAAAGGAGAGGTAGATATTGGAAAACTAATTTTATTGATATGACTCTAGCCAATCCGTAGATAAAACGAATATAAGTCAGTTGTCTTCATCATAGTTGTCTATATCTTTGCTATTTCTAAATGGTTGGGTTTTTTTGTTATTGTTATTATTATTATTAATGGCATCTCTGTAGTTTTGTTACATCTCTCCTTGTTGAACCCCTCACTTTCAGTTCTGTAATTGGAGTAATATTTATCTTAGTCAGATGCTCTTGAAGCTTATCATTGGGAAGTGAAGGATTTTAATAAAAGTGAACAAAATGAAATCTCAGTGTTTGCTTCAGCAACTCATATACTAAAATTGAGTGATAGAGAGATTAGCATGGCCCCTGTGCAAGGATGACATACAAATTCACAAAGTTTTCCATATTAAAAAAAAGAAAAAATGAAATCCCAACTTCTTTGCCTGTCCCATCTTTCTGAAATGATGCTATTTGAGAAGTTAAAATTTTGGATCCATTAATCAAATATTAATTGAGCACCTTCTGTGTGTCAGGTACCCTGCTAGAAACTGGGGAATCAGCAGAGAAATAGAAAGTCTTTCTCATACACTGAGTTTTACCTGTTACAAGATGTCCGTTGTAGCATGCTCTTTGCTTTTCTCTCTCTGCCTTTGTGGAAAAATAGGGTTAAAATATATAAAAATAAAATGAAAGATAGTTCTTCTTCCTTTTTTTTTTTTTTTTAAGACAGGGACAGTGAGGGGAGGGGAGAATCAGTTTTTTATTTAGTTTTCATTAGGCTTTCGTTGCTCTGACACTTTGTTGTGTGCTGGGGTTTGAACCCACATCCTCCTATATGTCATGCAAGCCCTAAAGATGACTCTTCTGAATGGAAACTGAGTCTTCTTCCAGTAGGGTTTTATATTGTGCTAAATGTTCTACCTCATACTATTTTGGAAGTAGGTGAGCCATACAAGTTAAATAAGAAATATATGAAAAAGGATCAAAGACTTATGTTTTAATAATATAAAATTTCATGTATATCCCTTAACACTTTATTCTGGTTCACAGACTACATAAAAATCTGATAAGCATGAACATGAAAATATGTTAAAGAAAGCATTTTTTAGGATATCTTTGACTCTTCAAAGATGTCTTTTGTTCAATCAAATTGACAATATTTTGGTTTACTAAAGATATTCTTAGAAATGGTGTTTGCCAATAATTTTAAAACCATTTAAAAATCAATACTTTTGGGGCTGGAGCGGTGGCTCACCAGTTTCAGCGCTTGCCTGACAAGCCCAAGGACCCAGGTTCAAACCCCAGCACCACGTACACAGCTAAGTGTTGGAGCAAGTAGGTCCATGTGAATAACTAAGTAAAGTTGCTTCTCTCTTTCTCGTCTCTCTAACTGTCCCTCTCTCTTAAAAAAAAATCAATACTTTAAAAAAAAGAAAATTGAAGCGTTATAATAGTATTATTTTTAGGAGCTGAAGAAGATGCAGGGCCAAGTTTTTCTTTGCTGGAAAGGTTGAAGTATTCTTATGGTAATTGGAAAGATTTAAATGTATTGAGGTAGCTCAAAGACAGATGATATTTTTAATCCTGAAAGTTAGGCATACTTGGGTTTTTGCTTAGTGCTCTTTCAAAACATAATGAATGCTAATGTTTAGACACTTTAGAATGAAACTTAAGTGTCCATTCCCTCTTCTACTCAAAAGAGAAAGGAAACATTAACCAGAGCAACAAAACGGTATACTCAAATGGATTTTTCTGGCTTTCTTATCTGTGATTCTTATATGTCAATGAAAGTTACAATCCTTTCATATAACAGATTTAGAAATTTCTTAAGTTCCAAAAAGTTAGTACAATGGTATTACTTCTTCAGATCAATATTCACCCAAGATCTTAATGTTTGTTTGAAAAGTCAAGTGTTCATGTAAGACTTCATAAACAGCTTGCAAATACACCAGTTAGTAATAAATTAAACCATAGCAATAAAGATTCATGAAATAATCATGGCAATTCATAATGATCCTCTCCCTATGTATAATGCACTGCGTTGGAATGTTCCTTTCAGTTCATTCACAGAGTTTCATGTAAAATCAAAGAATCTTGAAATCACCTCAGAAAACAAAGTTTAGACTAAAGCTTATTTGTGGCAAGACTGAGTTAAAAAATAAATCTATACATACTGAAACTTATGAGCTATTCAATACCAGGACCCCTTTTCTGAATATCTTCCATCTGCAATTCATAATTTCAGTCAGTTGGTCATATTTTATAAATTGAGTGTAAGATCAGGAATTCACTGTGAATTCTTGGAAATTATTGATAAAGTACTATGATGTAATTTAAGTGTACTTCAAGAATCCTGCATTGGTAAAGATAGCATCCATCTCCTCACGAGAGAGAGAGAGAGAAAGAGAGAGAGAGCGAGAGATTGTGTGTAGTGCTTAGCACAGGTTTCCACTATTGTTAAATGAATAAGTGAATGAGAATGTTTGTTGACATGATGTTTTATGGGTTATCTGCTGTAAGAAGTTCCAAACTATTCCAGGTTCAATAAAGTTGAACTTGGGAGATGGATGGACTTGGAGAAGGGAACCTGAGTTCAAACAAGAGTTAGAACACTGACTCACTCACTTTATGAATTTAGGCAAGTTGCTTAACTTTTGAGAGTCATGTCTTCCCCTTCTAGAAACTGAAAACATAGTGCTGAATGTTCTGAGTGATCTCTGGTTCTTTTGGGCTCAAATGTCCTTTGTCTTAAGCAATTTCTTTTCTTGTTAGGAAAATCTCAAGTATCCTGACACCTTGGACTACCCCAGCAGCTAATCTTGGAAAATGATCTTTTCTCCTTGTCTCCTCCTTCAACAAAACATACTCCCAGTCCAGTTACTTTAAGTACTACAAAAAGATTTTTACCAGAAAAATAACCTATAGTTGAAGCCTTATTAATGAAATAAATTACAAATACAAAAGAATGACACACGTACCCAATCCAGCCTTGTCTAACGTAACATCCAATGCTTACACCCCTCTCTTTCCCTTCCCATTCTACTCCCACTTCTCCTTTCCCCCTTTCCCACCTTTCCTTTCCCATTCCCTCTCTTTTTCACTCTATCTTAAAAAAAAAAAAATCTTTGGAGTATTGGTTGTGTTTTTCCAAATAACCTCCAGTTCTTTAAATCTTTAATGAGGTTGAGGAGTCCAGCAGTCCCTCCAGGACAAGCTGCATGCTTGGAACTTGGAACATCTCCATGAGCGGACCTACCTGCCTATTTGGGTACCTGGCTCTTCTGGCCTTGGCTTCACTTCTCTCTTTTTACTGTGGTCTTTCCTGATTCTCTCCCTTCCTGCTCACTCCTTCTTCTCTTGCATTCTTTGTATTCCTGGTTAGCAATAAATTGCTGGGTGGGCACCCAGTTCTAGTCTGAGCCTTTCTAGATAGCCATTTTAACAGGGATACAGAAACTTAAATCCTAATCATCTGTAAAGTCAAAGTGGCAGATGCTCTGTGAAAAAGCATTGAGAGGAGCTGTTGCTTTTTCTATGTAATTTCTTCATATTATGCAGATTCTCAGCTTTCTTATTTTTGTATTTTCCAGCTTTTAAAAATTTTTTTATTGAGTTGTGTTGTTGTACAATCTTAAATGCATATGTAGTAACAATATGATATGCCCTGATCCTAATTCAGAATCACCCCCACATCGCCCATACCCCAGTCTCTTGACTCTTCTATATTTCCCTCCTTTAACATATATAAATGTATCTATCTATCATCTATCTAATTGTGCATTTTCCAGAATTAAATGATTGCATAAGTATTATTTGGCTTCTCAGGTGAGTAAAAAGTAAGCTGCATAGTTGATTCCTGTCCTAGATCCCTCCCTATCCTCCCTCCCTTTACCCTCCTCCCACCTCTCCCCTCCCTTCTCCTCCCTTCATATTATGGTTCCCCTAGATTATGTGTTGCTTCGACTTTGGTGAGTCTAGAACATGTGCTTGACTACCTTTCACCCAAGCCTGGGTTTTGCTCCAGTTTACACGAATAAGGGAAAACATTTGGCTATAGAGTCTCTGGATTTTTGGCTAATTTCACTCAGCATAATTTCTTCCATTGCCATTCATTTACCTTCAAAGGCCATAACATCGTTGTTTCTAATAGCTGAGTAGAACTCCATGGTATATATAAACCACAGCTTTTGGATTTTCCAGCTTTTTAAGGTGCTTTATCGCTTTGTGTTTTTATAGGGAAAACAAGGCTCTAAAATGGTAGATTTCTTGAGTCCCTAGCAGGTCTTCTCTGCACACCTGTCCCTTCTGGAATAACTGTGTAACTGTGTTTTCTTTTTCTTTTTCTTTTTTTTTACTTTTATGAGGAACAGTATTTATACTAAAGAGCCTCTTGATATTGGTGTCCAAGTGCAGATGTCCTATCACATAAGATAGTGCCTTATTCAAAAAACTCAAGACAAAATAAAATAAATAACAGCATCTTGGCTCCATGCTCCATTCACAACTGTTAATTTTACAGGGTTATGATTCCATTTCTGAGCAGAGAGCTCCTGGCAGAGACAGCTGCTCCCATGCCCCAGATTGTGCTGTGAGCATCCCAGTAGGAATCATCAAGAACAGCAGGATGGCGAGAAAGTGGTAGTGCAGCAGAGGGAGAAGCAGTTGCAGCATGAGGCTGGGAGGAGGGAACAGGATGGGCTCTTCCAAAGTGCTTTTCCCCTTCCCCTTCCTTCTTCATATGGATATATGCATGGGTAACTGAGGAAGAAGAAAAACATTTTGAATTTTACTGAGAAAATGATCAATCCTGTAACTTGTTTTAAAACAATGACAGTCCTGCGTGCCTGTCCAAAGAATGTCAAACAGGACTACATCATGATTAGCAGGATCTGGGTCACTGGGGCACAGCTGGTATGGCAGGTGGAAAACATACTGTGTGTTGGCTACTGTGGTTTACCTTCTTAACTGAAGCAAAGGCCAAGTTCAAGGCCAAGGCCAAGTTTGGAGCTAAACAGAGGACATCGTGGTTGATAAACACTCTTACTACTTTTACTAATGGTCCTTTGAAGGAAAGGTACTGATAACTGCTGTAGTTCTCAGTGGCTAAAACAGTGTTCACAAACCAAGCAAAAGTTAAATGCTCAAAAGTTAAAGGAAGAAATTAATAGGCACCATCAGTAACCAGCTGGGGCACCACGGTAAGCAATGGCGCTATAAAGAATCTTGTGTACTTGCATATACTTATATTTCTACAACTATTCCTC
>PVKS010007848.1:0-71041 GCA_004027875.1 Aplodontia rufa | reverse complement strand
TCTGATTTTTAGTTTTTATTGTTATGCATCTGGCCAACTGACTTGACATTCTCTGAACTGTTTTTTAATTATTAATTAAAATGAAACTTTTAAAAAATCTTTTACTTTGGAAGTATTTTTATGTTGTGAATGAGACTTTTAAACGAATGTTTTCTGACTATGATTTGCAGACTTGATATTTAATCAGAGATATATCCAGATCAATAGTAAAGTTAAAACCTGAATATTTTAAAATTTAGGCCTAGTTGAGTCATCTTCATGAAATACTGAGATGTCACACTGGTTTTGTATGGCTTCTGTGCGAGCAAAGGGAAATTTCCCCTAGGTCCTCTGAAGATTCCTTGGAATAGACAAAAATTAAATAGGAGAAAAGGCATACACACTAACTTGTCAACAGGGGGAAAAATCACATCTCAGGGGACAATCACAGGAGTGTGACTACCTACTAGCTCCAAATTATTCAGAAACTTGCATACCTCCTTTTTCTGTAGGGGAAGGGGAGGATGAAGGATGTAGATAACTTTGAGGTTTTATAAATAACTATTCGGGGACTGGTCCCCAAGATGATCTCTTTGGAATTTGCATCTTGTCAGGGGAGTCTGTCCAGTGTGGTTACATTCCTTAGTCTTCTTTGCTGAGATAGTGGGGGTTTCAGGGTGAGGGTGGAAGACAATTGTGTTCCATTTTGCAGTTTGGTCTTAGTGTGGGTAAAAGAATTCATAGAGACTTGGGGGAAGAGGAGCAAGAAAGGTTAGAGGATCTTGGGTCTAGCCTGTTTTCTAAGAACTTTTCATTTTCTCTACATCAAAGAAGCCAGCATACCAAAGGGGGGAAAAAACCCTACACCATATTTAGGGGTACCCTGCTCCAAGCGCTTAATATCTCTCACTTATATTAATAGGAAGTTCTTAATTATAGTTAGCCTTGATAGATAAAAATTCACTTAGAGCTAGCTGAGATTTTCTCTGCTTTTTCTCATCATGTTTTGGACATCTCCAAACTTTACTTAAGAAAGAATATCTTTTGGGAGGCATGCCTTCTAAGTGAGAAATTATTTTAGGTGCCAGATTTTTAAAAGAGCATTTTAAATATCATGTTAGCTGTCAAGTTTTTGTTTGTTTTAAAATAATTCCCTGGGCTATTACTTCTGTGACTGTTCTTGGGAGTTCTTGGTAGGGAGTGTCTTTCTTCTCTATCTGTAGCTCTGGGATGCATGTATATGAACATGCCTTTGTTCTCAGTGTTTTTCTATCAGATGATTGTTGTATCCAAGTGCTTTGTCTTTGCCTCTTTCCCCCTTGTGCTGTAATAGGTCATTTATGCAAATAAGTTTGTTTATATTGAGCAGAGGTTGTGAAGTGCATTTTAGGGAAGAAATAGACTAAAAAAGAAAATATCAGGAAAGTGGGGTGAATGCGAGTGAGGGTGAAAGAGAAGTCAAAAAACAAACAAAAAAACAGGAAGTGGACCTGAGGGAGAAAAAAGCAAGCAAAATGTAGAAGAGGGGCAATGCCCCAGAGGTCTGTGAAATGTTGGGGTGGGGGGAGAGCAACAGACCAGCGTTTTCCCCAGGCTTGGGCGCAAGCTTGTGAAACTCCTAATGTATTAAAGAACCTCAGCTGGGATTTGCTGAGGACAAATGCTGTAATGTGTTAGTCATCCATTATCTGCTTCTATTTTTGCAGGTTCTGAATGATGACTGACGCGGTTTTGGGTGATAGCCCTTACAGTCCCTGTCACTCGCGAGCGATAAGGAACCCACACGTCTAGCCCCAGCGCCAGGGCGAAGCAGCAGCTCTGGAGGGAGGAAGGTTTCCGCTGGCCGCCTGGACACAAGTACCGCCTTCCCACGGTTTCTGCCTGCAGCTCGTGACCGAGACACCTCGCCAGGTCCAGCTCGCTGCTCGCGGGCAGCCGGCGAGTGACCGCCGCAGGACGCCCGCTGCGCCCCGGCCATGAAGTAGCGGCTGCTGGCTGCGCCGTTGCCCGACCGCCCGCCCCAGCCCCGCGCTGAGCTGCCCGGTCCTCTCCCGGCGGGGCCGGAGCGGCGCGGACATGGCTGGCCGCGCTCGCAGCCTGTTAGTTCTCCTGCTTGCTTTGCAAGGCAGCTGCTTGGGTTTCAGAAGCCCACTTTCTGTCTTTAAGAGGTGGGTGTGTGTTCGTTGTTGTTGTTGTTTTAAAACAGACGAAATACTGTTTGGGTGGTTTCTGTGCATGCTGTTTAGCAATGTAATCACTTTTACTAACAAGAGTGTTGGAGAAATGTACAAGGGTGATTTCCTTTACAGAAATGACTTGGAATTTTAACCCAGTAACTTCTTGTAAAGTCTCCCTTGCAGAGAAAGCCCACTGTCTTGTAGCCAAGCTGCTGCTCTGGCTTTCAGAACTCCAATTAGAAGTTGTGATTTCCAATACTAATCACTCCCTCTTGGGGAGAGATTTCAGAAGCTAGAATATAGCCATTTAGACTAGAATGCCTTCCTGTTTATAACAGCTCAAAGAATAAAAGAGCAAGATAGATCAGTGGTTAGGAGAAGCAGATCATGGACAGTAATTGCTCACTAGGAAACACTGAGCGGTATACACACGCCTCATAATTACCATATTAAATATTTATGCACTTATACATTTGTAATTCACATCCCAGTCTTTTCTTTCTTCCTCATATAATTCTGCCTTACAGCAAGATTATGGTTAGTCTTTTGTTTCTGGCTAGTAATATTGGAGACTAGTAAAATAGTTACAAAAATTTTTATTGGGCTATACTTAATATTTGCCATTAGAAAATTGGCTTGTGTGTGATAATTATAATTTTTAATGAATTAATATCCTATCTTCATTCACTAGAAACAAATGTATATATTGACAAGTTGTTATTGAATCAAGTTTTGAATGTAGCCTGCTTGTTTGTAAGTTGGTTGCATCTTGTTCATGGACTATAAAATGCAATTCTGAGTGTGTTTAACAACATTATATAGTCATCACATATTTAGAGTATTCACTTGATCTGTGTCAATAATCTTTAACCATAAGGTCATAGAATTCCTTTTTTCCTCTCTCCATTATGTTCAAGAATGTTGAAATTGTCTTCTTCTTTAAGGTTTAAAGAAACTACCAGATCATTTTCCAATGAATGTCTTGGTACCACCAGACCAGTAATTCCTATTGATTCATCAGATTTTGCATTGGATATTCGCATGCCTGGGGTTACACCTAAACAGGTGAGAGGCATTCCATATTTAACTTCACTTGTTCTATGTATAATCTATAATTAAACTTTTTCAAAAGTAGGCATTTGCTTCAAGTCTCCTCAGATAGGACCTGAATAATAGAATATTATATAGAAAAATTAATTTTTCTAAATAAACCTTTCAGTTAAATTTTTTTTTAATTTTACTCATATTGTTATTTGTGGTTTGAAATGAAACCTTGTAAATTTGCATGTTGGTATTCTCCAACATGTCCCCTGTATGGCCCCTGTAATACAGCAGATAAGTCTGCATTAAAACATAAAAAAAATTCCAATAAAAACTGATATTGAGCAGCTACATCTAAGAAAGCACTTTGTTTAAATACCCTTCTATAGAAGCCACAAGTTGAAAACATAAAACTTGTTTACTGCCAAGAATTTGAAAAGCATAACATTACACACTTTTAAAAGTTTGGAATCATGTTCATACAGGTAGCTGACTGTGAGTTTCCTTTAGCCTGATTTGACTGTTATAAAGATATATTTTGGAGAAATAATGATAGACTTCATACAGCTGCGTCTTATAGAGCTTTTTGAGTGGAACCTAGGGAGAGTCCTAGGTTTTTGCTAGGCTATCCCTTTTTCAGGTACACACAAGAAACTCAAACCCACTGCCCTCATGTGTGCAAGGTATTTCGTTAAGCAAAAAAGGCCAGAATAAGTTATGTTTTGCAGCCAGGCAGTGCAGGGATTTATGTGTGTCGTTAAAAGATAGTCTTCTCCTTTCGAAGGGCTGCAGAGAAGGGCAGAGACCTGGATGTAGAGCTGCAGTGGCTGATGACTCATTGTTGCAGATAACATTCTATTTTTCTTTTCTTTTTTATTCTAGTATTGAGAAAATAAAAGTATTGTACTTACTGGGAAGAATTCTTTTAAAATTGACATTCAGGAGCTTTAGAAAACACATGTGGGCCTCCCTGCCTCACAGTGGCTAAGGGCTGACATTCATTTATTGGAAAACTTGTGTTGCATATGTTCTAATTATCTATGTGTAACTACTCTACCACTGGCACAGTGATCTTCACCTCTTTCCATCCAAATGACCATATAGCTAAATTTTCTGTGCCTTCAGTTTTTACTGTTCTGGCCTTTAATTTCAGAAACTACTTATCTGATATTTAGCCAAAAGGATTGTGAAGACATTAAGATGAGGAGAGATGAACAACAGCCCCTCCTTTGTAAAGGGTGCCTCACCTTATCTCTTGTCACTTTTAAGTCATTTCCCCCTATATATTTGCTTAACGTTAGTTTATGGTACTTCTTTTAAAATATTCAGTAATTGGTCTTTAATCTTTTCCCAGAAGAATATCATTGTTTTAATCAAATAGTCATTTATTGTTGTTTGTTATTATTTTGCTATTTTTTCTTATTTTTTAAAAGTAATAACATTTAAATTATTTAAGAACTATAATAATAATAGACAACTCTGTTGGGATCAATAATCTCAGGAAGAATTACTGGAATTGATTAGAAAAATGTAGAACAGCTTCATTTTCATAAAATAAAATGTTTATTCATTTTTGTAATCTTATAATTATTAAAATAACTCCATTGGAAAAGAACATACATTATTTAAGTTACCACTTTTGTTTTGCACTATCTCCATTCAACTTTGCTTCATGCAGGGGACATTTACTGGTTGCCTTCCCAACGAGGAACTAGTTTTCTCATTGCTTCTTCTCTGAGACTTTATGGCTCCCAGTTGTTGTTTACACAGGCTCCAGAGGTGGAACCAATGGACTAGGATCAGCTAATGACTTCATCTTACCTCCCTTTCCATAATGATTGGTTCAGAAAAAGGTGTGACCTAGACTAGGCCAATCAAAGCTTAGAACTTTTGCTGGGAATGTCTATTTCTGTTGCTCAAGTGTGATAGGCATGTAGTTCTAGGGTCTGCTAAGTTCCTGAAGGAGCCATGCCGAGACTAAAACTAGTACCACAGAAGGCAGTACGGAAACTGTAAGAGTATGAGTTCTTGGTTACATCACTACCTGAAGAATTTTCAGTTATCATACCCTTTTTTATTTCAAGTAGGTTGAGTTGGATTTTGTCTTAGTTACATATAAAAACTATATAGTAAATGATCTAGTTGCTCAAACTGATCAGCTCAGAACTGGTGGTTGAATATTTCTTTCATGTTCACTAAATGCTATTCATTAACCATGTGCCATGAGTACTTGATTTTTGCTGGCTGACATACAGATTATATACCTTGTAAGCTTTCATGAGAAATGACAAGACTCCCTGTTCACTATGCCCTGGGGAAGATGGATACAGAACTGGTTGTGCCTCTTTCCTCCTAAACTGGTGTTCTTGGTAAGGTAGACACACAGCTATGATACTGTAAGTACTTTTGGTGAAAAAAAAATCTTTTCTTAAAATGCAGATAAAACTAGAGTTAACATAGGTCCTTAAAAAGAAGGGAGTTAAAAAAAAGGAAAAATGATTAAGTATTACAGGAAAGAAACATAAGGTAGGGAAAGTAAGAAGAGTTGACCAAAACAACAAAATGTCCAAGAAAATAAAATGGTCAAGAACAAAAATTAAGGAAAAATTCAGGAATAACCAGAATATGAAGAATAGAATATTCTAAAAATCATATAAAAGAAAAGAGGAATTAAAATGCAAAAACTAGGAAAGATGTTGAGGAATTACGATGTTTATTTGTTTTAAATGGCAAAGGATCAATAAGAGCAATAAAAATTTAAAGAAAAAGGAAAAGAGAAGCAAGAACTTTAGTTGGTAGTTCAGGCAGACCAGGTTGGTTAAAGAACTGTATTTACTCAACATATTTTTTTGTAAAGTACATCCTAAGTTTTGACAATAATGAAAGCTACATCAATACATTTGATGTAAATCCTTTTTTTGGGGGGGGTGGGAATGGTTAGGTAGGTAGGCTTGGATAGAAAAACAAACAGATGTGAAACAGAGATGGGGAGAGCTATAGACATACGACAGAGAGTACTGCTAATGAACTGATTTTTCCAGATGGAATACAATTCTAGATTAGTGCTTTATCAAAGGATACTGCACATGCCAGGCTTCCACATTAGCCTATCAGCCATATCACAGGACTTCGTAATGACCATTAAAACTTACTCCCACTAAACTGATTTACTGAGTCCAGGGAAAGTAGTTGATTGTTTATTAAAATATTTAAAAAATAGATGTTTTAGGACTTTAATGTTTTTTCCATATTCAACATAAAATACTGGCAACAGCGGCTGGTAGTGTAACTCTCTGATAGAGCACATGCTTATCATACTCTAGGACCTGAGTTCAATCCCCAGCACAAAATAATAAGTAAATAAATAAAATCAGTTAAATTACCAACAGTAGAGAAACAATAGAGGGAAAGACTTGAACAAAGATCTTCTGGAACTGACAGTATTGCTCCAGTCAAATACTACAAGAAAATAGTCAAGTGAATAAAAAATAAGGGAGTTTGGCAGAGATATGTAGTTTAACAAACAGCAAATCAATCAACCTTTCCTTCTGCCTGTTGAAAAGAGAGTAAAAGTGTGTCATGGGACTTGTAGATCTTTTTGGCAAAACAGCTTTAAAAAGGTAGATAAGGATCATGGGGCACAACTACTGCTAATATAATGATCTCATGAACAAGGTCAAGGGTTTAACAGATTTGGAACATATATCATTAAGAACTGTATTATTTGAAATACAAATGCACAGAGATGCAAACTACAAGATAATAAAAACAGATTTTGCTATATAAACATTTATGTACTATGTCACTTTAATCTCTTATGAGAATAGCAGTATAAAGACGTACAGTTTCAGTGTTATAATCAAAATGAGTGAATTCTTCCTCTAACTTGAAAATTTTAAAGTAATTTCTATTCTGTTTTATAAATTTTCTGTTAATCAGTGTTCTTTTTCAGGATTTGGGAAGATTGGCAGAGAGAATAGTGACTTTTAAATAGCCTCACATAGAGGTAAAGGCAAGACCTGCTGTCCAATGGCACTGGCTTCACATCCAGCAGTCACAAAGTAGTGCTATCTTGAGGACACTCCTTTGCACTTTTTTGTCCTCATTTGATCCCCTTACTCACCTGCGATCTTGTGGACCTCTTCTGTCCTCACCTCTCACATAAACAAAACAATTTTGATAAACTGCCAAGTCATTCATGATCATAGTATAATGCTATCATCAGTTTGGTGAATAAATTATCCCCAGGGTGTTGGATTGGCTTTTAATTAACACATATTAATTGTACAGATTAAAGTGTTTCACTGTGACATTTCCACACGTACATATGCTGTGCATTGAGCATATCCACCTTCTGCCCTCTTCTGTCCTTCCCCCAACTCCTCTCCTCAATTCCATGCTTAGTTCCTAATAGTCCCTCTTCTACTTTCAGGTACATCTTTTATTTTATTTTATTTTCTCACAAATGAGAGAAAACGTAATACTTATTTTTCTGTGTCTGGTTTATTTTGTTTAACATGATGTCTTCCAGTTCTATTTTCCTGCAAATGACAGGATTTCATTCTTCCGTATGGCTGAATAATACTCTGTGTATTTCCTTATCCACTCATCTGTTGATAGAGCACCTATGCTGGTTCCCTATCTTGGCTGTTATGAACAGTGCTACAGTAAACACGAGCACGCAACTATCTCTTTTGTGTGCTGACTTAATTTGCTTTGGATTATATACCCAGGAATGGGATAGCTGGATCACATAGTAGTTCTATTTTTAGTTTTTTCTCCACCTCCTCATCAGCATTTTAAAATAAAGTAAATAAAAGCAAAAATACAATGATTTTATATACAGTTTCTTATTTAAATCTAAATCAGATCCTTGGGTGAGAACACAGGCTCAGGGGCCAAGCTGAACTGCATCTTGTCCTAGCTCTTACATGTGGACTCAGGCATGTTTTTTGTTGTTGTTGTTTTTGCAATTTGCCAACTTCACATGAGTTCTTTTTTTTTTAATTTTTTTTATTTTGAGCAACCTTACAAGATTTTAACAAACTAATATAAAATGTGTATAAAATATGTATACATTCTGGATATTGCAATTATCCCGGAGTGCCCCCCCCAATTACCCTCCCTTATCCCTCCCTTCCCCTTCCCATTATAACTCTAAAAAAATATTAGATTGTAAAGCATTACATCTTATCTGGATTTACCTCATGCTACTAGACCAACTTTCTCATTGTCCAGGGTCTAGTCCCCACCTCCACAGATGAGTGGAGACAGTCGACCCTTAGATCTCTGGGTTAAGTCAGGCATGTTTTTTAACAATGCTCCTTCTTTTGCAGGAAGGATGATAGCTCGCCTACCCTGGGTGTTCTGAGGACTAAAGAGGCAATACCAGTAGCATGTTCAGTTCAACTTCCAAGCCTGTGGGAAGTTCTCAGAAAATGTTCACTGGTATTGTTATGGTTATTATGTGTGTTGAGAGGGATGTAACAAGCGTCACGATGAGAAATTGCTAACCCATGTGCTTGCAGTCAGGACTGCATGGAAAAACTAAAATGTAGAAATAATTTTGAGGAATAGGAAAGGTACTCAAATGAAGAAAAATAGAAAGGACAAGAGAAACCTGGGTAAAATAAGTAAGAAAGCAGATGCTTCAGTGTGCTAATTCTCAAGTGGATATTTCCAGTGAAAAATGGGCCTTTGAGGGCTGGAGAGGCGGCTCAGTGGTAGAGCACTTGCCTGGCAGGGACAAAGACCCAGGTTCTATCACCACATACAGAACTAAGTAGAGAAAAAAGAAAAACTAGATGAAAAAATAAAATTTACTCTTTCTCTCTCAAAGTTTTTAGACATATTTTACACAGCTTGGAAGAGAAGTTATCAAAAGAAGTATCACTATGAAACTTTTTAAAAATATGTATATATTAGTTTGAATTAGCCCAGATTTATTCAGTGTCTGCTGTCATGAAAACTTTGTATATTGACCTTGTTAAAAAAAAATCCTTTTCTAATGTAACTTCTTTCAAATCCTAGGGTTCCGTAGTATTTTGTTTATTTGGTAAACTTAGCTCCTCAGCATCTTCTTGGCTTAAGGACATATAAGTGCATAAAACATAATTTTACAAAATTAAATGTTTTCTTTCAGTCTATCATCTGGAAACTACATATTAATTAAATTTCTTTCCATTTAGATGTTTTAGGCTGTCATTGGTCATTTTCCTCATTTTTGTTTTGGGAATAGGTTTGAGAATTACAGACAAATACACCTGTTTCTGAACCTCTTGGAAATTAGTGTCCCATTCAGTGTTTGTGTTTTGAATAATCACAGATCACACCATCAAATCAAAAAGCATACTTGCCTTGTGTTTCTGTACACAAATATCTATCTTCAGGAAACAGCAATTCAAAGTTTAAACATCATATCAAATACTACAGAGCAACAGGTTGAAAACTTGAAATTAAAATGCTATCACTTATTTTAAAGTAATGGTTAAAGAATGTAGTCATTGAAATAAAACAGAATAAACAAAATACTTTTACAAAGTTTTCTCAAGTCTTCCCACTGTATTTCTCTTTCTTTTTCTCAATTGAACAAGCTTTTAAAAATTTTACTAATATACTTTATCTCTTACCTCCACAATATATTGATAATCACATAATAAGAACTCAAGACTTTTCTTTCTGCATCCCTTTAAAGAATCAATTTTAAAGTATTAATTAGTAGTCATGTCATTTATAAACAGCTGTTTCTCAGAATATCTGTTTTATCAGAGGTAATACACAATTAAATGAATTGTTTTTATCTTAAGTTCAAAAATACTGAAAGGACTTTTTCATATAAAGTCAGTGTCAACATAGTGTGTTTATTTTGGAGGCTATTATAAAATCTGTGTTTCTCAGGTTTTCATCAGTGTGACCAAAATAGTTGACATGAACAACTTAAAGGAGGAAAGATTTATTTTGGTGCATGGTTAAAGAGGTTAATGCCTATTGCTTTGAGTCTAAGGCAAGGCAGAATGTGATGGAAGAAGGGTGGAGCAAAGCTACTCAGCTCCTCCTAATTTTTTGCATGTACTCTTTGCATTCTCTGAAAGTTAAAGTTTGAGTTTTGTGTGGGGGATGAGAATAAAAAGAAGGGAGATACCTTGTACTCCAATTCTCTACTTCACCTTGTGGGCTAACTTAACTCTGAATTTAAGCATCACTGTGAAGGAGAGAAATTTAATTTATGACCATTTGTAGGCTTTTGGGCACCATAGGGTCTGTTATATGTTATTTTCACTTGGGAAAATGAACCCATGCTCTTCCTAAGCAGCTGTATAATTGTTGACAAGCACCTAAAGAAGATCCCCACTCTGCTCCAGGAACTCTGTGGATTTTCTGACCACTTCTGTGGTCAGAGGCCATGTTTCGTTCTACTTTCTATAGTCCTCTAACCTGTTCACACTGTACCCCTTGGCCTTTCTGGTTCAGTCTGTACACTGGAATGAACATGGCAGATGGAGGTTGCTTTTTGAGCCAAATAAATTTGATTGGGAGAAGTTGTCTGGAAAATGTTAGAAGAATTGTGAGACCACATCTGGGCTTGGTGGAGAAATGTGCAGTGATGCATGGGTAACATTTCCCATGAGAGTGACAGACAGTGGCTGGTCTTTTCCCTTCCTGCATGAGTGCATTTCAGTTGTCAGAAAGAATCCAACATGGGTGAAGATTGATTATATCAACTCATTGTCTTAAAATGAACATGTCTCATAGCTTTTAGTGTTTATTTTCCCACCATTCTTGCTTTTCTTCCTCCTTTCACAAAAATAAAGGAGCCAAGTGATCTTGCTATTGAAGAAGGAAAATTGAGAAATATCCTAATTTTGGATCAGCATTTACTTTTCATTTAGAAAGACTTATGCGATACATATAAAATTCTAAGGCTTGTGAAAAAAGCAACAAAAGATACTAAAAGCTGTATCTCCTCGCCACCATACTAATGGAGTAATATAATCTCCATTTTACCAATGGCAAAACTAATAGTGGATAAAATTCAGTGATTACTAGAATGGACAGTCACCAAACCCTTGTTCTGTTATTTAGCTATCTAACATTAAATCAACTGTTTTTCATCTTCTGTTTTGAAAGCTTGGAATTGGTATTATGTTAGATACTTCATGTTAAAATTTTAAATTATATTTATTTGTGTATTAACTCCTGGATTTATCAGCAAGGTTCAATTATATAGATTAAATAAAATACCAAAATGTTAAATGGCTCTTGAAAACTACAAATTAAAGTAGCACTTAGTTCATAGCCAATTGTTCAAGTTTAAATTATGATGCTTCATCTTTATTTTTACTGAAACCTTTAACGTCCATTTAGGAAGGGCATAATTGAACTAAGTGTTTTCCTTTGTGAGAATATTCTAAACATGTCACATCTCTGGTTTCAGAACTGCACATGAAAGTATACATTGACCATATTTCTTTCCTTATTAAAATGATAAACAGAAGAGAGACTTTAATTTCAATAAAATTTGGTACTTTTGAATTAACATGATATTTAAGTGAATATTACAAAATTAGTTATGGTACAAAAGACTTCATTATCATCACCTATTTTCACAATAAGATTTAAGATTTTTGTTGTGTTTTTATTGTATTTTTTAAAGCATAAAATATTTTGAATGCTCATTATACAGCACTATTTTTTGAACAGTTTACATTGTCTCATTAATTCTCATAAAAATTTGTATTCAGAGTTTTATTATCTTATTTTTTTTGCATGAGAAATTGAGACCCAAGGACATTAAATAAACTGTATGTAGCCAAAGAGTAAATCAAAAAACAAGATTTAAATACATATTTACTTGAATGTGAGACTCAGATTTTTTTCATAATTTGCCAATCTGTTAATGGTTTACCTGCAGAGACATCAAATAAATATTAGTAGTCCAATTTACTAAACAACAGAATAGTTATATACCTTAGGTACCATCATGATTCAAATGTATAAAATAAAAATGATATGTAATAACAGTGTTAATATATATACAGTTAAAATATACATACACACATGTAAAATTTATTACTATATATATTTTTATATGTACATATATATTTTTAATTATACATATATTATAAAAATATAGATATTTTTGTAAAACAAATACAGTTTACTGGCTCCATCCTAATTCTTGAATGACTTTTTCTTATATATCTTCTTATGCACATGCAGAAAGAAATGCTACTATACTGAAATCTGCTAAGATAATCTGAGCACCTGACTGTTTTATAAGATATCTTTGAGCAACCTAGCTTAGCTTTTTTTAAACAATTTTTTCATCCTGTCTAAATCTAAGCCAGAGATTAGAAAATTATTTCTTAAAGTGTTAGTGAACATTTTCAACTTGTGCGATGTACTGTCTCTGTTTCAGCTGTCTTAGTTAGAAAGTAGCTATAGATAATGTGTAAATGAATGGGTTAGATGTGCTCCAGTAAAAAAGTGTATTTTCTGAAACAGGCAGCCAGCCCATGGTTTGTAAGTTTTCAGGTCCCTGATGGAAACAATTGCATATGCCTTTTAGGCTAATAAATGGATTTAACTTTTGGCATCTCATGAACTGTGTCTTCTGATTTACAGAACATAAAGAATAAAAATATCAATGCAAGGTTAATAGCACTTTAATCTTTGTTCCTTAGTTACCTATTCAGTTTTCATGAGTAATGATTATAAACCAGAGTTCTTTTATTTGAAATATTGTATTTCAGTCTTCTCCATTTCAGTAAGTGGCAATTTTAGTGTTATTGTTCCTCTAGGGTAAATACACTAGAGTCTTTATTGACACCTCTTTCTCACTCATAACCTATAAACAGTATGCCAACAGTATCCTGTTGCTTCTACCTTCCAAGTAAATCCAAAATCTAGCCTTCTCTCACCAGAGCCATCTTTCCCACTCTGGCCCAAGCATCCTCTCTTTCCTGGATTATTACAGTAGTCTTCCTAATGTGCCTACCTCATATATCTGCATCCCTAGAGTGTGCTCCACATAACAGTCATCAGAGAATCCCCTTAAATCAGATGTCAGATCACATCTCCCCTCAACTGAAACCCTTCAAGAGTTTCCTGTACCACTCCCATTTAAAGCCAAAGACTTTATAGTGAATTTAAGCCCTTCATTTTTCCTGCCATCTTTTCCCACTTCTGTCTCTTAGCCCTCACATCTATGTTATAAGTCATATTAAAGATAAACAAAACAGACATTAGTAAAGTGGCAAGAACACATTTTAGTCAGTATTAACTCTTGTAATAGGGAAAATAATCCAAAATGAAGTGAATTTAACTTCAATTTGTATAGAAGTAACTGGGCATTTTAAAGGTAGAATTAAGAAGTAATGGGGAAGAAGAATAGTGGTCAAGTCAGGGCTTAATAGATTTTGGGAAGTAAAACATTACAAAGGGTTAGTCCATGTAAATGTGATTAGGCCAGCTGTTTCACTACCTGGCAATTATTGAAGTTAGGATTCTATCCTACCACAAAGATTGGGAGATTCAGTCCTTACCTTATTTCTCAGATGTTGGCTAAAACAAACTGCAAAAATTTTTGGCAGCCTTAAATTTTTTGAAGCAGATAATTCAAGGAGGGTTGGGGCCATCTATAAGGAAGTAGTGTTGAACCGTCAGATATATTATTATTTATTCAAGTCTTTAGAAGCCAAGGCTAAGGCCTAGTTGACTGGAAGGCCCAGGGGAGCATTACTAGAGTTTGGTAAAGGGGATTTTCTTTGTTAATCATTATAGGTAGAAGACAATCAGAACTCTTATTCCAGCATTTGCCTATTGCAAGATGTTACACAAGAACTTAATCCACAATGTGCTATGGGTTTCTCAGCTGTAAAATGTATGTAATAATAGTTCCTATCTGATATAATTATGGATCAGTAAACTAATGTGTACAAAGCTCAGTAAATATAGTTAGTTATTTCTTCCCTGAAGGGCATTATAATGGATGAGTTAAGGCATATTTTCAGAAACTAATACAAGGCCCTAATATAATGCTATGGTAATGCTATGATAAGTACCTTAGCATAATTGAAATAAAGAATTACAAGGCCCCACCTGAGCATGAAGAGAGTGATTGTAACAATTTTTCAGTCAAAATCACAATCATAATTTTCCAGAGTGCATTATAGAAGTAGGTTAGAGACTGAATTTCTCTCTTGCTTCCTTAGGAAAAATCTTTCTGGAGGCAGTAGGATTTGAAGGATGTTGTGCAAGGGGTAGGGAGAGATATTTGGAAACAAAAGTTTATAGTCCTTATAAAGGTACCATTTAAGGAATAGGAACATAAACAGATAAAACAATGAGAACTTCCCCTTGATCGGTTGCCATGGTGCACACCTGTAATCCCAGAGACTCAGGAGACTGAGGCAGGAGGATCACAAGTTCACAAGTTTAAAGCCAGCCTCAGGAACTTAAGCCCTAAACAACTTAGCAAGAACCTGTCTCAAAATAAAAAATGAAGAAAACAAAAAAAGAAAGAACTTCCCCTTATATAATTTCATCTTTAAAAGAATCTAGTGACTATTAAAGTTGTGATTTACTAAGAGATAGACCAGTTACATATTTTAGGAACCAAACACCATCACAGTCAAACATGTAACATAAAATTTTGGAGAAAAGTTGGCTAAAATATAATTATGGAGGGATTTTTGGTATATCAGTAGATCCCAAAAGGAAAGTTTATGAAGCATTTGAATATTTCAGTTACAAGAACAGTTTTATGGCTGGGTGCAGTGGCACATGCCTATAATCCCAGCAGCTCAGTAGGCTGAGGCAGGAGGATCACAAATTCAATGCCAGCCTCAGCACTTTAGCAAGACTCTGAGTAATTTAGTAAGACCCTGTGTCTAACTGAAAATAAAAAAAGGGCTGAGAATGTGACTGGTGGTTAAGCACCCTAAGGTTCAATCCCCAGTACCAAAAATAAAAATTTTAAAAAAAGAATAGCTTTATATGTTTAATTCAGAATAAATATAATTTAATACATAAACAAAATTATATTTCATCAAAAGTATAAATTAAGCATATATGGAATACATAAAAATCACATAGCATGACATTTAGAAATTATAGCTGACTACAGTAATTAGAGTTTTTATATTCTCATCCTCCAATAATAATCCAATAAAACTATAAATACACCATGAAAGGATAACATGGCAAACTTAACTACTTAGAACTTAAGGACCATTTTTCTCAAATAACCCTAAAAGAAGGAAAATATTTAAAAAATTGAAATTGTAAATAGTCTGGAGAGTGTGACAAGGAAAATACTTGATAGTAAAATCCATGAACTCCTGCTAGTATAGAACTCAGAGAAAAATAACCTGGATTCCTGTATGATAAAAGAGCATAAAAAATTAAAGTAGAAAAATATTCAACTTAAATAAGGAAAAAAACAATAAAATCAAAGAATAGGAAAAATAAAGAAAAAGCTGTAAATTATAGATTAAAATGGAAAGCGTAAATCAAATAAGAAATCATTACTGTGAGACATTCCTTAAAATGGATGAACTCATGGAAAACCTAATTAAGTTTAAAAATGGAGAAAAGGACACATTATTAATAATTGTAATGATAAAGAAGAAATTTTAGACAGTTTTGTGTTCAACTCTATATTGGTAAATTTTATAATCTTGAATACAAGAATAATATTCTAGAAAATATTTACTATCTAAATTGATCTTAGAAGATGTTAAAAAAAAAAAACTGACCAAGATCACTAACTAGAAGAAACTGGGAAGGTTAGCATACCCATACACATGCCCATATACCAACTTTTATTTATTTATTTATTTTTTGGCAATACTATTAAGAGTCTTTTTAATTTGTTCATCATAGTCTTACATATTGGAGGGAATTGTTATTACATATTCATGCGTACATGGATATTGGCATAGTCAGATAGTAAATAAAGACCAATCCTAGACCAGGATCTAACCCCCTTCATCCATTCCCCAAACTCATGTCTCCTCTGGAATCCCACCATACTATAGTTTGAAATAAACATATACATGTATTATAGTTGTTGACATTTCTGAGTTTCTCTGCCTGCCTGTGTATAGTTAGGTTTCTCATGGAAATTGAGTGTTCCCAGCCATATTGATAATCCTCCTTTGTCCCTCCCTCTCTTTTCTGCCTCCCTCCCTTCTCCCCCCATCTTCATAGATGTGGTTCCCTCAGCTTATGTGAAATTTCAGCTATGGTGAGTCTATTACTTAAACTCAGATAACTATCATCCTGTCTTAAGTTTTACACTAGCTTCCACATGTGAGAGGAAAGATTTGGCCCTTAAGTCTCTGTGTTTGTGATATTTCACTCAACATAATTTTTTTCATCTCCATCTGTGTGTGTGTGTGTGTGTGTGTGTATGTGTGTGTATCACAATTTTTTAATTGATTCATTCAGGGAGGGGCATCTGGGTTGGTTCCATAGTTTAGCTGTTGTAAATTGAGCTGCTATAAACATTGATGTAGCTGTGTCTCTGTAGTATACTGATTCTAGCTTTTTTGTGAAGATACCTAGGAGTGGGATAGCTGGGTCCTAAGGTGGTTCCATCCCTAGTTTTTTGAAGAGTCTCCACACTGCTTTCCACAGTGACTGTATAAGCTTGCAGTCCTACCAGCAGTATGTTAGTATTCCTTTCACCCCACAACCCCTCCAACATCTGTTCTTGTTCATATTCTTCATTTTTGTCACTTTGAATGGAGTGAGGTGGAATCTTCGTGAAGATTTGATTTGCATTTCTTTGATTGCTAGTGATGTAGAACATTTTCTCATATATTTATTGGCTTTCTGGACTTCCTCTTTTGAGAAGTTTCTATTTAGTTCACTAGCCCATTTATTGATTGGATTATTTGTGGTTTTGGTATTCTTTTTTTTTTTTTTTTTTGCGTTCTTTGTAAATTCTGGATGTTAATCTCATGTCAGAGGCATAGCAGTCAATGATTTTCTCCCATTCTGTAGGTTCTCTCTTGACACTCTTGACTAAATCTTTAGCTCAGCAGAAGCGTTTCAGTTCAATGGCATCCCAGTCATTGATTCTTGGTTTTAATTCTTGAGCTATGGGAGTCTTGTTGAAGAAAGAAGTGCCTAAACTGATGTCATGGAGTGTTGATCCTATTTTTTCTTCTAGCAATTGTATAGTTGCTCATATACCAACTTTAAAGATGAAAATTATTTAACCAAGACAGACTGAGAATTATTAAAACCATATATGAAAAAAGGCTCATATATCAAGTATGCAAAGAGGCCCTGCAAATTATTTGGAAGGTAAGCAAACCAAAACAAAGTAAAATAAGACTATTAATGTTAAATTAATGGAATGACAAAAACTCAACCTGTTAATAATCACAAATTAAAATTAAGGAAAAAGAAGGTGCCATATTTTTTACCCATTATTTGGACAAAACTTCAAAGGAACTATGACATGGTGAGAAGACATGGCAGTCTATACATTGCTGATGGGATAGAGATTTAGGAATATATTATCTCAAATTACCTTTTGAGCTAAAAATACAATCTCAAAATTGTGGGAGATCTTTCTAGAGAATATTATGCAGTAAATGAAAGACTGAGTTAGGTCTACAACTTTTGCTCTAGGAATATGATCATCATATATTATGAAAAGCAAACTGCAGACTCATATATGAAGGGTGATCTCATCTTACTAAAGATAAATTACTACAAATCCTGATATGTGAATGTCTGTTTGGTTAGATGTTTCTATACAGACATGAAAGAAGTTGGAAAGAGGCCCCTCAGGCTATAAACCCTGGTTGTTTTGGAGAGGTAGCAATAGAAGAGGATAATGGTAGAAATTTTTTGTGTTTAGGTTATTTTATCAATAAAGATAACTATTATTTTGTAATCATTTAAAATTAATAAAGAAATAAGTAATGTTATCAGCAAGAAAAACAGAACTAGATCTTGTGCCTTTCTGATTTAAACCCCTAATGTTTTAGAAATCTCTGGAGGGATCTTCCATACAGTGCTTCTAATTGATAAATTTTAATTCCTATTCCTCTGCTTTGCAGCCATTCTGTTAAGAGAGTTTGATTAATTAAAGAATTTAGGAAATTTGGAACATGTTTAAAAACAAATAGAACCAGATTTGTAGGGGGTCATTCTTCAATTATAGTTGGTCTAAAGATAGTTGTGGAAGGCAACCATGTATATCTTTCCACATTAGAAAGAAAGTGATTTCTTTGCACATGTTAGCCACCAGAAAAATCTTCATGTTTCACTTATTTTCAGATATGTGATCTTAATTAATATTTCAGTAATCCTATTCAAGAAAAGCATTTGGAACCATTCCACATGAATGTTACATTCTTTAAGCAAAAGTGCAGAATACATTCTTTCAAGGCACAGATTGCTTTTCACAGATAATGTCTTGTACTTAATCATGTATAAAGGGACAAATCTGATGTACACACTAGAGGAGTAGTTCCGTCTTTGCAGGCAAAAGTCACCCCATCTAGCAATGTCAGAGCATTTTAGAAAAGGAAGGTCTATAAAAATAGCACGTACACTTCTGTTGTACAGTGTGCCATACTCCCACCCTCAGCTAATCCAGTATTAAATGAAAACATTTGCCATGGCAACATTGATTTACAAAGGGCAAACGACGTCTGTAAAAAGATTGGAGTGCTTCCTGTCACAGATTTCAGATGTACACACAGTTAACATTTCAACAGTCTTATTTAATAGTTCAATGTATAACTGAAGAGCCTTGACTTGATTATGTATAAATGTTGTAATTTAGAAATAGAATCTAAAACAAAACAATAAACTCTTAACGAAAACTGACAACAAATTAAATACAAGCAGAAAAACACCACTAAAATATTTCAGCATTCATTATTTATGGAATAAAAATTATTTCACTTGGTAAGTTGTACCAAAATTACAGTTAAATCATTTGCTTCCAATGAAAGGATTATTTTACTATGAAAATGCAAATACTGTTTACCTTATTATTCTACTGTTGTTGACTTCAGTAATAATATTTAGCTTTCCCATTTTAGACATATTAGAATATTAATATTATCTGCATGTATTTTTCATAAATGCTAAGGCAATATTCATAGATATTTTACTGTTTCCATTTCATTTACTTGACTCAGACTGTTTGGCAGATATGGTAGATACAAAGAAGATAGATTAATAGCTTGAGTAAATGCAAGTATTAAATGGGTGACACTAGTGGGGTCAAATGAATTTAGAAGTTAACAACTAGTACCTATATTGTTTCTCTACTACTGTAACTGCTCCATAATACAAAATGGAGAAAATTGTGCTGAGGGGTGAGGAAATTAAGTTCCTGCCCTAAATAGCTTTGAGTTGAGAGCAAAAATTCATCTTACTCACCATGAATTCTTTGATTCTGCCAGAGGTAAATACTATTCTATCTTCTACCTATCATTTATTTAATCAACACAGTAAGCTTGAGTCTGGAAGCCCAGGCTTGTTGGGTATAAGGGGACTTCTAGTCCTTCAATCGGTTATGGCAGGAGTCAGTTGAAATAAATAAGGTATTTCGTACAGTTGCTGGCTACACTATTCCCTTTTCACTTTGGTTCGTGATGACCTGAAAAACCTTCTACAATAGCCAAAGAGATTTGGAGCACCACTGAAGCAAATAAAAGCCAAATCTAGCACTGTTTCAGTGCTTTCAAGTCTGCTGCTCTCTGAAGACTCCAAGTTTATTAGAAGGTTGTGTCTCACTTATTTCCTCACTTTCCTCTCTCTTCAACATGTATTCCTCAGGATCCAAATGTCTACTGTCAAAAAAAGTTAGAAATGCAATATAGGACAGTTGTCTTGGCATTTTTCAAATAAACATATTTGAAAACATATGTTTTCATCCAGAACATATTTATTCTAGTTAAGAATTTATAGAAATTCACATATCTGTGTAATTCACTGTCCTGTTCACATTTGTCATGAAGAACTCTAATTGGATCAAGAATGCTCTTTTCCATTCATTGTGGTAGTCAGATCAGGAATGAGAATGAATTTCTTCTGCAAGTTAGAGTAAAACCTTCTAGTGAAATCCAAATATATGTATTAATATTAATAGAGTTAATTCAGGCACATAGGAGAATTTTTTTTTCTCTTTTTGCATGTGTGGTGCTAGGAATAAACCCCAGGGAGTCAACATGCTAGGCAAGTTCTCTACCACTGTGCAGCACCCTCAGCCCCAACAATTTTCCAAGTATACTTGTAAGAGTCTCAAAACGCAAACAAGATGGAAATGATTTTTTTCAACTATTTCTAAATATCTAAATAACTTCTTGCCTTTCCTTAGGTTTTTATCAAATGATTTTTTGTTATCATTGTCCTTTATAAATTCATTTTTTCAATATTTAAATGTATAATGCATGTAACATACTGTATTTTGCAACAAATACAGTAACCTTGTTAACTACTCATTATTTATAATATTACTTCTTTAGGAGGGCTCAGGTCTGAGGTCTATCTTAGTATCTACCACTCCAGGAACACCTTCATTTCATGCCTTCACTAATGTATTCCCACCCCTTGTCTTTCTTGAGATGTACTATTAGGAATACTGGTAATATAGTAAGTGCTCTCATCACAAAAATGAGATAATGCATTTGTTAATATAGCTAGGTTTAACTATTCCACAATGTACATGTACTTCAAAACAGCATATTGTCCATGATAAATGTGTACATTTTGTCAGCCATTTTAAAATACATAGATATATGGTATAAGTTCCTGGAGAGAAAAGTCCTGCCTGTCTGACATTCACTATTGTATCCCCTGAGCCTAAAATAATGCCTATGCCCAGTTAAGATTAATTGAATAATTTTTGAAAAAGAAAGGAAATTCTCTTCATAACAAGAATATTTCCTGCCTTTCCACAAAACCCTCACACTCCCAAACACACCAGTGGCTGTGAACAAGTGGATTATATGTTACAGTTCCTTCCTGCTGTACTCTTCAGACATAAGAAATATTTTAAGTTCAGGGATTTCTTTTTTTATCTCCTGTCTAACTTTGTACCTTTCCATGATTCTTCTGTTTTTCTAATTTTTAATTTTGACATTTAATTTACCTAACAACAGAAATTCACGAATTTTGCGTGTACAGTTTGATGAATGTTGACTATGACGTGATAAGGAACATTTCCATCTGCCCCAAAAGTTCCCTTGTGCCCCTTCCCTCCCCTCATTCTTAACTGTCATCTGTCACCCCTGGCAGCTTCTGAGCTTTGTGTCACTATAATTTGGCCTTTTCTAGATTTACATTATACAAGTGTAATTACAGTGGTAATTGTCTTTTTTTTTTTATCTGACTTCCTTCACTTAGCATAATGCTTTTCAGATTCCTCTGTGATGCTGTGTTCATCAGTTGTTTGTTCCTTTCGATATGGAGGAGCAGTTGTAGAGGAAGCCACTTTCTACTCCAGAGCCTGTGCTTTAACCATTACATTATTATGTTTCTCAGTCAATATAATTTTGTTAATAGTCTCTGATAATGCTATTCTCCTCCTCGGAACTCTTCAGTGACTCCTCGTTCTTTTTTTTTTTTTTTTTTTAAAGGGAGAAGGGCAGTGAAAGAGAGAGAATCAATCTTTTTATTGAGTTTTTCACATGGCTTTCGTTGCTTTGGCACTTAGTTGTGTACGTGGGTGCTGGGGTTTGAACCCCAGTACTTGTGCATGCTGGACAAGTGCCATAACCCCCGAGCCACTGCTCCAGCCCAGTGACTCCTCATTCTGACCAAATGCGTATCATATTCCACAATCTCCCATTTAATTTCTCTGCCCTGTAGCCCCCATTGATGCGGGGTTTTTGAGATGAGGCCGGATTCTCTGCTCCCACTGGCAAATAGAGTCTGTGCTGACTACAGATTCCAGCAGCCAAAATAGCCCGCATCTAGTGTTTGTAGCCATTCCCAGCTAAAACTGGGAATTTGGGCTGGCTGCAGGTCTGCAGCCGAAATAGTGTTAGCAGCTCTCCAGCTAAAAACTGGGTGTTGCAGCTCTTGTTAATTCATCCCAGTAATTCGGCGCCAATCTTCTGGGTTCTTGTCTCATGAATTTGAAGAATAAAATCCACCGACAACCATGGAAGGGTGAGTAAAAGGAGTAGGATTTATTTAGGAAGAAGAGCAGAGACTCCACAAGGTGGAGGGGCACCTGGAAGCAGGATACCATCTAATAGAGGTCAGGCCAGAGGTTATATTGATTTGGGGTATGAACATAATTAGCATTCATGCAAAGCAGGCATTGAGAAATGCATCTACATCATTGGTTAAAATCTATGCAAAACAGGTAACAATTCTTTCCAAGTTCCCATAGTGTCGACCCCCATTTCTTAGTTTTCCCACATCAGGGACAAAGGAGTTGCTCCCACAGGTGAGCCTCAAGGTCATTTGCATATGAAGGCCCTGAACATGCCCTGTCAATCACTCTCTACCAGCTAGCTCTTAGATGGGGCCCTTTGTCCTGTCCTGACTACCTAGCCATTTCACTGTCTCTCCTAAAACTGTCTCACACATGTCTACCACTTTAAAATTTCCCTGTTCATTTGTTCCTGAATTCTCCATTTTCTTCCACATGTTAGCCCATTCATACATGGTCTAAGCCCACAAGTAGATCTGATGGGACCTCTTGATAGTCTTTTTACCTGTTTAATTTCTTTTCCCTGCATCTTCACCTACTAAAATCATACCCCACTTATGAAGTTACAGAACGTGTGTCCCTTTCTCCGTTAACCAACCTGATTCCTTCAAACTAACCTTAGTGCCATAATTTGTACTGCTCTCGTAGAACCACTGTATTGACACTTGCAGTAATTAATTTTTATGTTTTAAATGTATCTAAAGGTATCTGAAACCAATGACTACATCTCATTTATCCGTGTGCATGTTTTGGTTAGTGTATGGTCATAATGACCAAGCAACCCTCACAATTCATATTTAGAAGAAGTCACTTCTTTCTACCTGCCCTGCACAAGAGATACAGTATGCATAGTATTTTTTATTGTGTCTTGGATATGAAAAGTAATCAGTGAACTTTAAGTTCACCTAGCCATTTATTTTGCTCTTGGGTACATGCAGGAAAGCAAGTTGACTGATGACCTATATACTTGTATATTCCCAGGGCTTTGCAAAGTACCTAGTATTTAGTAGGCATTAACTAGGTACTTGCTCAGAATAGATATTTATTGGTTGTGTTCTTTGATCAAGGAGAAGAGCCTATTAGCAAATACAGATTGATTAGGCACTTAGACTTTAAAGAATTTTATAGTAAATATTTTATCTTCCTGGTTAAAATGGTTGAAACATGTTAGACTGTTTACCTCTTTAATGTTCAAAATTTTTGGTGTCTACAGAATTTTACATGTCTTTTTTGGAAAGGTGATAAAATTTGTCTCATTTCCTCTCAGTAATGCTGTTTTCTTTCACTTACCCCACTCCTCTTCCAGAGTCTTGGCCCATGCTTTGTTTCATGCTTTGATCCCTGCTCTTCACTTCCTGTTTGTTAGCTTTTTGTTGTTTTGTTGTTTTTTCAGCTTTCTTTGTATCATGACTGTAGGCCCACACTGCCATGAGCATTGCCTTCCCTCCCTGTTTACCTGCTTAATTCCTTCTCATCTTTCAGCTCTCAGCCTATCACCTTCTCAATGAGACTTTTCCAGTCCATCTCCCATTACCCTATCCCTCTTCCAACCCTGACCCTCCCACTTTTCAGAAAGCTGTCTACTCTCATAGCAACCTATGCCTCTTTTTCAGGGTACCCTCCATAACTGCCTCTATTTCCTCCTCAGACTACAGACTGCATGGGGACAGGAAACACATCAGGTTTTGCTCTCTACTCCAGTGTGTGGCAATAGTAGACTCGGTATATATTTTTGGGATAGAGAAATGTGGGACTTATGACTAGTTAAATGAGTGAGTTTTCACTGCCACTACTCTATTAAAGAATTAACCCAAGTTGATAGTGTTATAGTGTGGATCTTGGATGTCCCCCAAAGGCCCACATTTTGAAGGCTTAGTCCCCAGCTCTTGCCACTATTGCAAGATGGTGGGGGCCTCATGGTAGAAGTTTGGTAGGTCATGAGGGCATGTCCTCTGGAGACATACTGGGACTTTGGCCCCTTCCTCTCTCTGTTTGCTTCCTGGCTGCTATGAGGTAAACAGGCCCCCTGCCACAAAGTGCTCCCCTTGTGAAGTACTATGCTGCCATAATCCCAAAGCAATGTGGCCAAACAACCATAGCTAAAACCACTAAAACCGTGAGGCAAAATAAGCCTTTTCTCCTTCAATATTTTTTCCCAGTAATGAAATGCTGAACTAACACAGATTGCAACAGCTCCTAGTCTGTTTTCAGACTCCACTGCTGTCCCCTCCCATTGTATCTTCATTTCTCCTTCTTGGATCCATCAAGGTTTTCTTCTTAAAGAAATGCACTCATGATTTCATGCCCCAGACCTTACTCACTCAGCATGACTAACATCTCATCTAAGCAAATCTAAATTCTAATTTAGATCAAATTAAAATTCTCTCATCTAAATTGGAAAACATTCTCAAGTCAAATCTAAATTCCCCCATCTCCCAAGGACTTTCATTATTTGACTTTGTTCATTTCATCCAGTTTCCATTCTCAGAATTTTCTAAAATGTGACTTCTATGTCTCATAGTGCCGTTATGTTGCTGTCTCTGCCTCTACCATGCTTATTACCTTAAGATTTTGTTCCAACTAATTTTTTTAGCTCAGAGTGTCTTCCTGTTACTCTGTTTATCTAACTTCTTCTCCTGTGCAGAGGCTCAACTTCTCTGTTCATGGCTTCTCAGATGCTGAAAGAAAACTAGGTCACTTCCTTTTGCTTTGAGGCTTTCATTTTATAGTTTTTAAAATACTTAAAAATGCCAAAGCAGAAATATAAAAATGCAGGGATGTATTTTGTGTGCTGGATGTTGTCCATTGGCTTCTCCAGTTGTAGTCTTCTCCAGCCTATTCCAAGTTCCAAGAGGCCAACCTTTATGAACCACATATGTGAGCTCTCTTGCTCTCTGGCTTCTTGTTGGTTTCAGTCTGAAGGAGGAACTGGCAAAAGATAAGAGCAGAAGAAGGAGGTCAGACTGTTTCCTTGGCTCCTTTTCTTTTGGGAAACAGTTTGAAGTGACCGGGTTTGCCATACCTCCTGTCATCTTCTCCTGTGTTTGTAGTTATTTATGGTTTGGACACCTCTTCCTTTCCTTGACTCCCATGTCTTTGGATAGTAACAGCTTGCTGCTTTGTAAATTCCTAATATATTCTGACATCCCTTAGGTGCTTCCCTTAATATAACCTACATATTCATCCTTGATTCTTTGGTTCAATTCTCCTCACTGACTCACTTGATTTGTGACTTCTGTTTTCTAAATAAGCATGGACTGAATCATTTAAATATTGACTATAACAAATGAACGGTTTCATTATAGAAACGGTACAGTACAATAATATAATGCTATTCATAAGATACTATAGGATTTGTAAAATATATTAATTTGTTTTACATTACAAGTGGTGAAATCTAGACAAACATAAAATTTGTAAAATAGATATCATAATTTTTCAAACCTGTCTTGTGTCAGACACTGTGTAATCTTTTGAGGTCACAAGGCCTTCTGTGAGTGTTAGGCCTAGCCTTCCTCCTTTACTCCAGGCCACATAGGTTCCAACTATGATCATCAGCCCTCTACTCCATATCTGAACTCCTACCATTTTGTAGTCCTTACCACAAAGATAGATGCTTCATTGTTTCCTAATGGTTGTCTTTGTCTCCTCCATTAGTTTCTAAAGTTTGGGAGAAAAAAGAATTTTGAGTATTCATTTTTATACAATAGGAGTAAAACAGTATCAAATCAGAAAGTATTTATTGTGCACTGGGCTGATACTTAGGGACAAGCTATGCCTTTTAATATTTTAAACATTTTGATGGAAAGACTCAATATATACACAATTGGAAGGCTTGTATAATGAACCCCCACATAATGAACAAGGATTATCAAATCATTGTCAATCTTATCTAACTCTGCATATCTACTTTGTTCATTCCCCAGCACACACACTGAATTACTTTGAGGCATAAATCAGGTTATTTTGTTTTATATGAATTTTAAAAAGACAAGTACCTTATTTTTAACATAACCACAACCACCATTGTTACCAGTAATATTTTCAAATATAAGTCAGTGAGAAATTTCCTGAATTATTGTATTTTTTTAATGTTAGTTTGGTGTCATCAGAATCCAAATGGGTTCACATGGTAGATCTTGTTGAAATCTTTAAAATTCTTGAGGGTCCCTTTTCTCTTTTTCCTTATAATGTATTTGTGAAGAAACTAGAGTATTGGTGTGATAGTGTGTCCTGCACTTTAGGTTTTTCTGATTGCATCATTATAGTATTTACTGGCACACCCAGAAGCTTGCCCAGATCTTTTTAGACTTTTTTTGTGAGAATATTTCATAAGTGGTAGTACCTATTACCAAGAGGAGATACACAATATAAGGTTATTTATTTTTTCTTGTGTTGTTCATATTACTCATTACATTAGCAATTGTGAGATATAGGGTCGGATGCAAGGGGCACACCTGTAACCCCAGGGGCTCAAGAATTTGGGATAGGAGGATCATTAAGTTCAAGACAGTCTCTGCAACTTAGTGATACCTATTTCAAAATAAAATAAAAAGGACTTGGTCCACAGCTCAGCTTAGTGCCCCATGTTCAATCCCCAGTGCTACGACAACAACAACAAATAGTGAGATTTATTAGTCTATTATGTATAAAATGTTTAATAGCTCTTCAGCTGATAGTTTCAGCCATAAATGATTATCATTGCCTAGATTCATTAGAAATTGCATCTGATGAATCTTCTAATTTTGCCATTCTTTCTCAGTTTACCAATGGAAATACTTACATACAAAGAAGCTCACCTTCATAAACTATTTGATCACCCTAAATACAGTTTATATTGTTGATACTATTTATTTTCTCTAATTATTGAGCATAGAAGGTCAAGTTTTTTGTTTTGTTTTGTAGTCAGGGTCTCGCCATGCTGCCCCAGCTGGTCTCCAACTCTTAGGCTCTAGCAATCTTCACTTATTAGCCTGTCAGCCTCCCAATTAGCTGGGACAATAGGCACCACACAACCATGCTTGTTTTCAAGGTCTGTAGAAACTCAATTGTATAACGGTGATAATTCATAATGATTATAATCCTATAATTTAGAATTATTTAGTTTTATTTTACTTACAATAACTTGCATGTGCATATATATGTGTATAAGACTGAGAAAAGACTTTTTAAAAAAACTAACTTTAAAACATTAAATTTACTTTTTTGGTTTTTTTTGTTTTTTTGTTTTTTTTTTTTGTCTAGTATTAGGAATTTTCCAAGCTGGCATAAAGAAAGATATCATGTACTGAAGTGCAATATTTGTGTTTGCATATAAAATGAACTGGTCACAAGTAAAAACATCTCTGGAAAATGGGCATTAGCAGTTTCTAAAGCTATTTGGTTCATTATGATAATAACTCCATTAACTATATGACAGTATCCATGCCTGAGAGTTTAGAAGACAACTTTTGTGAAGTTGTTCTTTCTCTTGAATTATTAATATTGTCTTTGAATAGAGATTGGAAAATTACAATGGGATAAATTTGGTTTGATAGCTTTACAAAAAAGCAGAAATAAAGTGCTTAAAGGAAAAAATGACTCAAGGCCCAGGAACTATTTTTATAGGAGCAGACCCTTTATGAAAAGTTATTAGTCATGTACATTACAAAATTCAACAATGTAATTCAACCAACATTCACTATTTACACAGTTCCTAGGCCAGTGGTCCTGGGGAATACAAAGAAGAATAAATCTAGATTTTAGCTCTTAAAAACAGTGCAGGATCAGGACACAGACTAACGAAAACAGCTTTGTTGTTAATGCTGAAATAGAGATTCTTATTACCTGCAGGAAAAAAAAAAGACCCAGAGCATTCCAAAGAATATTTTTATATTTGATTTTATAGTTCCTCTTAAAAGTTCAAGGCAAAGGATGCAAATCTGTTGAAATGATTATTTTGTGAGTTGGAAGTCTAAGGAACATGAATAGGTCACAGGATCACCATGGGAGGTAGGGAGAAGCAGAGTTTACGGTGCCCGTGATCACAGTAGTTAAATATATGACTTTGTCATTAAGGATGAGCACCCCTTGTATGTTGTACCACTCCTTTGAAAGAAAAAAATAATTTTCAGAAAAAATTATAGTTTTTCAGAAGGCACATTTGCCTTATGTTAACTTAGACATGAATTGACTTTTTTTATTTTCCCCAAGATCATCAGATTTGCAGAAGGAAGAATTAGCATTTTATCTATTCTTTTTGTCTTATATCTTCATGTATCTTTGTCTAGTAGTAAAGAAATGCAACAGAAAATGTATAATTGAGTATATTCAATTAACATTATTTTGAAAGGACAAGGATTCCCAAAATTCTGTACATTCCAGGTTAATACACTGAAATGGGCTCAGCTGCTTAATGATCATCTGCTGCGGGTTTTACTTAGAATTATGATGATTTTGTCTTTAGTTTTCTAAATGTGTTTAGACCTAATGATTTCCTAATAATTTGGATATCTCTTTGCTCTTTCCTGGCCTGTTACCCTACTTCTGTTCCAATATTGGCCTTCCTTAGCCCAGAAGGTCAACCTTGATTAGACAAAGTCAATCATTGGCGTTCCTTTTTTCCTTGCTGACAATTGGATGGGAAGTAAGCAGGTGACTTAGATCTGGGCACTCAGATATGAAGGGAAGTCTCCTGGATCTGAAATGCTTCTGGGAAATTTTTCATTTGGAAGAGGGCCTTAAGGAAGAGACTGACCTTTTTCTGGCCTTTGGAAATTGCATTGTATGGATGTGATATTAGAAGCTATTGCAACTGTTATATTAGCAAGAAGAGAATCTTCTTGGTATGATTGCACAAGCTTGTAATTCCAGAGGCTCCAGAGGCTGAGTCAGGAGAATCGCAAGTTTGAGGCTAGCCTCAGTGAGGCCCTCAGCAACTCAGCAAGACCCTAGCTCAAAGTGAAATAAAAAGGTCTGGGATGTATCTCAGTGGTTAAGCACCCTGGTTCAAACCCCAGTACAAGAAACCAAGAAAAGGAAGAAAGGAAGGACATCCTAGTAATAAAAAGCAATGGGATAAATATGGCAAAGCTGAAAGATGGAAGGACCTAATTCCTTAGAACATTTTTGATTACTGGATGAAATAACCATTACTGCAACTCTCCTACATCTGGACTTCTCATTGTGTGAGAGAGTGCATCTCTTGTTAGTCTAAGTAATTGTGATTTGGTCTTCTGCAGTTTCTAACCAAATGCATTCTCTTTTTTAATCAATTTTTTATTGAGCTTTTCACATGGCTTTTGTTGCTCTGACACCTAGTTGTGTATGTGGGTGCTGGGGTTTGAACCGTGTACTTGCCCATGCTAGGCAAGCGCCTTAACCACTGAGCCACCGCTCCAGCCCCCCCAAATGCATTCTTAATGATCATACACATTTTCTTCTACTGTCGTATATATATCTGAGATGTTATATAAAGTGTTCGATTTTGTATGATCTTTGTGATATGACAACTCTATCACTTCATCCTAAGGACAAAGGGCTATTTCTGATAAATATTTTTGTCACTCTGTCAATGCATTGCCATTTTGTTTTCTTAAAATCATTGCATCAATTTTATGTGCCACTGAAAATGGAATTGAAATGTAACCATCTTTCAAGTTGAAAATTCTAGTAGTTGCCTTGAGTACATAAATATAGTTGAGCTGTACAAGAATATTTTTGTATTTTACATCTTCACTTCCACAAGAAATCTATCAGGCAATGTACATTATGCTAATACCAGTTACCAATGCCTAACTAATAATAGAAATGCAAATAATACACTCATATCTTAATCTACAACTTTTCTTCACATATGTGTGTAGCAAAGTTACAGTTTCCAGACTATTCTTCAAAAATTCAAATAAAGGGGGCTGGAGCGATGGCTCAGCAGTTTTGGTGCTTGCCTGGCAAGCACAAGGACCCAGGTTCAAACCCCAGCACCACGTACATAACTAAGTGTTAGAGCAACGAAGGCAATGTGAAAAACTAAATAAAGTTATTTCTCTCTTTAAAAAAAAATTCAAATAAAAATTAATATTTTACTTCCAGAAACTGATCTATTTTAACATCTTAAGCCTGTGGTTCTCTGGGTAGCAAGAGCAGAACCTTAAAAGTATCAATTAAAGACAATCCACTCTCTTTTGGTTCAAACAATCAGCTAAACCCTTTATTAAGCTCTTTTCTCTTTCCCCTTTTTTATTTGTCAGTATAGAATCTCTGTGTTTGGAAAGAGTGATCTTATGAATGGCCATGGGCAATGGAAGAACACTCAAATGAATGGAGTTCATGGGCTCTATTCTCTCAATTGCTGTTAACTCTGACTACTGTGACTTTGGAATTAATCTCTTCTTGGCCAAAGGACTTTCTTTTACTTCCTATTACTGTCTGGAATATTTCTCTATATATCACTTTCTCTTCCTGTCTCCTCATTTGGGAGCTATAACAGAATGACTTTTTTGACAGAAGAATGTGAATGTAACAGCTTAATTATTTGAAATGATTTAATTATTTGAAATATTAGTCTTCTTATAAATATGTGATTCCGTGAAGATCAAAGCCTTATGTAAAACTGTACCACTTATATAAATATACTAAAGATTTGATTATATTGTTACATCAAATTGCCTATTTTAATCTTGTAATATTTGTTGTTTTCTTACTCTTTTATGTGAAAATATGTACCCTTTTTGTAGTATAAGTTTCATTAGTTCTTAGTGCGTATATGAAAGTAAAGTCAGTGGGCATCCACTACGTGTCACTACTTTGTAGTTCCAGACACTGCTCAAACGTATGATATCAGTGTTCTTCAAATAACTTCCTTTACATTGTTTTATTTTGACTATGTGGGACTTTTTTTATTACTCTAATGTCTCAGACTTTTTTTCAGTCTTCTAAATTGCTATTTGACTTTTATTGCTGCTGTTTGATTTTTCATTTTTCTTTTCATTGATATTATTTCTTTTTTCTCTGTTTCCTAAGTTACCCGTGGCCCTGTGGCCATCACTGAAGAAGCTGGTGGGAAAACATTGTGGTGACTGCTATGTGCTGTTGGTGGCTGGCATTTCTATGCTGGATGGCGATGTAGGTGACAGTGCTAGAGAGGCTGTACATAAGTACTAGGGACAGTGAATGTGGCTGAAGCTTATTTGGCCTTGAGAAGAGCAGTTATGTTCCTTAGAAGAGGAACAACAGCACAGTTTCCCTTGCATAATTCCACCCCCTGTGTGTAACCAGGAAGCCAAGGGAGATTCCACAACTATCATCAGCATGTTGTGTCATAGGCAATTAATTGCAGTCCATTATTAATATGCTCCTTCTTGTTTGCTTATATGTGAAAGTGTGTGAAAGCCCTAAGACAGCTGTTCTCTTACCAAAATGTTCTTCCCCCTCCCACCATTTGCTCTTTCATATATTTGTAATAATTCTCATAGAAGAGCCCTTGACAGGGAAGTTGCTTTCTTGAGGTTTTTGGCATTGAGAAACTTGTCATTATCAGCCACAGTGTGATTATAGTTTAAAAATGCAAATGGGATACTGGGATAAATCAACTGAAGGATAAAATTCATATGAAAAAGTTATGCTGTATAAAACCCTAATTAAACACCATCTATAATACAGGTTTCAGTTCAGCCTTTCTTAAACTGGGAGTTTATTGCCTCCGAAGAAGTTAAATATGTTCAAAATTCAACAGATATTTATAGAGCTTCCAGTATGAGCCAGATACTATTCTCAGTGCTGAGGATTCTTAACAGACACTGTTACAAAAGGATTGCATTCTGTGTTTAGATAAACACTAAAAAATTTGGTGTGGATGGAGATTAGCTTAATGATAAGGATAAGAACGAAGCATTTTGGAGAATAATCTGGAATGCTTCAACATGAAATCTTCATTATGGCTATTGCTTCCAGAACCTGAGAAATATAAATTGTACACACACATATATAAAGTAAGTATTTTCTATAGTGAAGAGAAGAAAAAAACGGAAAGGAAAGTGAAACTATACTACATATGCAAGTAACAGCCTAAGGAATTTTAGCTGTGATGAGTATTTTAAATTCTGGTTTCAGAGAGGTAGCTTTTAAATATGAGTTTTTCACTCCAGAAAATTTCATGCTTTTGAATAATGTTCCTTTGCTCTAACTTCTTTTTATAATAGGATGAAGTGGAGAGTACATACTTCACTGAGTATATAAGCTTATTCAGTGCGTGTTCAGGTCACTTTGGGAAATGGCAATTTGATTCTATTACCTCTTTGAGTTATATGCACTACTATAAGTCAGGGGTCTGTAAAGAGAGAAAACCAATAGCAGATATAAATACCAATACAGATGTAGATATTGGAGGGGACATTTATTAGGGGAAATGACTCACATAATTATGGAGACTGAGATGTTCTGTGACAGGCTTTATACCTTTTGGAGGTCATAGAAAGTCAGTAGCATGGTTTAGTCCAAATACAAAGGTCTGAGAAAGGGGTGTGGGGGAGGGATAGCTGGTCTAACTCCTGGATTCCAAAAGGTCAGAGTGCTTGGGGTTCTGATGTCCAAAGGCAGGAGAGGAAGAGTGCATCCCAGCTCCAGTGGGCATCAGGGAGACTGAGAGATTAATTCACCTTTTTTCTAATTTTATTCTTTCTGGGCCCCCATCAGTTTAGATGGTGCTTGGTATCTTCCCACCTTGTACACTCAGACTCAGACACCAATCTCCTCTGGGAACATCCTCACAGACACACATGAAAACAAGTTTACCACCTAAGTATTTCTTAATTCAGTTAAGTCTAAACCATTCCTTATCAATAAAAGAAAACTTTGAAAAATAAATTTCCAATGGCTTTTTTTCTCTCATAGTCAAAATTCTAGCCAGACACCTAATCGCTTTCCATACTTATCCTTTGTTGGACTAACAGAACAATCAATAGTTCTGAGATTTATGTTATTTTTTTGCAGGATCAAGATAAGTAAAACAAGAATGAGAACATAGTGAAAATGTGGGGTTTTATGGGTCCTTATTAGTTCATCTGGATTAAATTTTACATATGCATGAACTGGGGTTAGTATAGAGGTTTCAACCCACTTTCTGAGCAATTATTCTGAGGCACAGTTGCCACCATCAGATGCTTTCACTGGCTCTGTGTTTTTGTAGTTGTTTATATTTAAGAATTTTTAAACTGTGTATGTTTCAGGTATACAGCATCTCTTTCAATCTGCATTTATGTTGAAATTATTACTGCAGTTAAGCAAATTAATATATCCTTTATCATCTACAGTTAGTTTATTTGACAGTTTTGGTTATTTAACAAGGGATGACTGTGACAAGTTACCATAGACCAATATACACAATATAGTATTTCTATGGTTTGTAGTCTATTTGCAGAGAATAGCCAATTTGCAAGTAGCCACAAAAATAAGCAAAAGCGTGACTTCCAGGTAAAAACTGGGTCATATTATCTTTGTACACTCCTATTGTTGTCACCACACTCAACAGTCTTCTTAAAAAAGGCAGTCTGAGGGGCTGGAGTGGTGGCTCAGCAGGTACTGCACTTGCCTGGCATGCAGGAGTACTTGAGTTCAAACCCCAGCACCACCACCATGTACACAACAAAGTGTCAAAGGCATGAATGTCACATTGAAAAAAAAAACTAAAAAAAATTGCTTCTCTCTTTTTCTCTCTCTCACTGTCCTTCTCTCTCTTTAAAAACATTAAAAAAATTTTTTGAAAAGGCAGTCTGGGGGATTCTTTAAGCCTACACAATAAATGATATTATCCAATCAGGATCAAATCATAGTCCTCAACACTAGCATCTAAATGGTACCTTCGGTTTCCCAGAACAAAAATTACTGGGTTTATGTGAACAATTTTCATGTGCAATAGTATACGGATGGTTTTGTTTGTCCCATATTAATTTAAATAAACGGTTGATTTTATTAACTTACTTTTCCATAGAAACCATGGCATCACTGCCTCCCAAGTGGCTAAATCAAAATAAAGACTGACTTTCTCTTAAATAGTTTAAGCAGAATGTTGCAGAATATTGTAGCATACATGAAAATACTTTGGCTAAAATGAGTAGTAGTAAAATATTATTAGGAGTTCTTTAGTAATAGGGGCTTCCCCCACCCCATTGCTAGCACACTGTCTTTTGTCAGGAAAAAATGTGCTTTTCTTAGATAGTTCCCAATAGCAGCAGTAAAGAGGCATCAGCAATATCACATCCCTCTTGATTCAGATTTGGCTGATGTGGCAAAATGGATAGCACTGGGAGTCATGGCTATGTAGATTCTTATTATCTCTCCCTTTCTGTACATCTGAGCCTTATGTTAGCTGTTTGAATCTGCAGTATTTTACAGACAGTCCCCTGGCACCAGCTCAGATACAGTGTTCTTCCCACAGAGAGAAAAGGAGGATTCGTGATGATGATGGATGAAAAATTGTGAGAGGCTGCTCTGGTAGTTAGGGTTGAATTATAGAAGCATCCTTTCTGGGACAGTGAGTTCAAATGAGAACACAATTGTAATGGAAAGTAAGGTGCTGTTTTTCTATCTTCAGAATGTGTTAGAAGCATTGATTTGAGTTATGAATATGTGTTCAAATTACTTTGCAGAAATAAATGGTGACAAAACTTAAATAACTGTGGCTCTAGTCCATTGCAGTTTGTCAGCCAAATTTCATGAAGCATTCTCACTGCTATTGAAAATTTAGGAGATTTGGATTAAAACTTATTATGTTTTATGAGTCTTTGATTCCTTATTTCTTCTGTTAATCAAGTAAGCAACTAAAATTGTGTCGAATAACTGCCAACATTTTCTTTTCAAGTATTAGGTTTGAAAATTAACCTCTTAAGAACTATTTTTCCATAGTGAAAAGTGCTTTAGAGAACTGGATGCAAATTCCATTTCATCACTTCCAAGATTATTTGTTTAATTGAAAATGAGTTACTTATCTTTTTTAGTTTCAGTTTTACATCTTTAAAACTATGTAATAACCTACCTCATGGAATTATCCTGAGAATAATTAAGATGGAAATTTCTTGAATGAAGTAAGAGGCTCAACTTTTCTCCTTTGCAAAGTATCATATTCTAAGTTCTGATAATGTGCTTCTATCATTGGAACTTTTTTAGTATTGTTGAGTGATAGGAGTTATAGAACCAAAGTACTTTTATGCAAGTAAGAAAAACACAACTAGCTGCATGCTATATCAGTGATATAATGATTTTATTACTTAAGGAAATTTATCATTCAGATTTTCTTGATGTTGCCCTCAGGCTGTGCTTTAAAAAAAATTAGCCGATCACAGCACTTGTGATAGTTAACTATATGAATATGGATTATTATAGAATTAAATTTTTAAGCTAGCTGCTATTGTAGCATAGAATTTTAATTTAAAGTACCCATTCATTCTTGTTGACTTACTATAGAAGTTAACCTGTACTGATAAAATAATATTTTATAATCACCTAAATAATCTTTATTTTTCTATGTTGTAATGAACTCATTATAGTTTGGTAAAGGCTATTGTCCGCCTTATACTCCAACAAAATGCACGTCATATTTTGAAGTACTTCATTTGTCTGTGAGGAATTGAGGAAGTATAATTTTATTTCAATATTAAATATAGTCTCTTGGATAGAAAAACAGCATAAAGATTTTAAAACACTAACCAGAATCACAATTTATTTATTTATTTTCAGAATCACAATTTAAATAGATTAAACTTTCATGTCAAGAAAGTGGTAAGAAAGATGCATCATTATCTCTCATGGTCTTAAAGGCATGAACTTGAAGGCTTTTAATCCCAACTCTAGCACTAACTACCTCAGCAGCGTATGTGGATCCAAACAGCAATCTTTCTGTGAATCAGTTTCCATTTTTGTTTAAGGGGGGGGGGGGAAGGTAAAACACCTGTTAGACCTACTTTCAGCATTGTTATGAAAATGGAATGAAATAACATTTAAAAATGTGCTTACATAGCCATCCAGCCTGAGAAAGACAGAAGTTGTGTATGAATCATCTTTAAGACTTGGCTTCTCCAGTTGAACTGTGCAAATGAGCAGTGCTTATCTTCTTTACATAGATCTTAAGCTTTCAATTTAATTCTAGAAACCAACTCATGGTAGCAGAATATTCCAGAACAAAATCACCAGTTCCTTGTACAGTTGAAGAGGAAAGAATAAATTACTTCTCTGTGTTATTGAACTGTGGTCTTCAGAGCTTTCAGCTAAAGGCAAATTATTGATTCAATACAAAGTGTATTTTTAAATGTACTCATATTGAGATGAAAAAGTTTTACATTCTATTCTTCCAACAGAATTATTCTTTATCTTAAATAGGGAGCATAAAAGTAAAATGCTAAGTCATATAGTATGATGGTGCATGGTAGACCTTCTAATGGAGATTTTGCTTTCCCAAAAGAATTGTAGGATAGTGTTAGTACAGTTCTGAACACGGTGTCCTACAGAGCTCTTGTTTCTCTCTCTCTCTCTCTCTCTCTCTCTTTAAGCTGACTTTAACAGCTCAGGAAAGACAGTTGAAATCTGTTTTAGTCAGCTTTTACACTGCTGAAACTGAAGGACCTGACAAGAAAAATTTTGGGAGGAAAAGTTTATTTGCATGACTCATGGTTTCAAAGGTCTTAGTCCGCAGAAGCATTTCTTGGGGCTCCATTCCTTGGGGCTCCATTCCTTGGGGCTCAAGGTGAAGCTGAACGTTCTGCGTCATGGCGGAGGGAAGCAGCTCATATGGTGATCAGGGAGCAGGGAGATCCAAGCCAGATACAAATATATACTCCAAAGGCATGCCCCCAAGGACCCACCTTCACCAGCCACACCCTACCAGCTGCAGTTACCAATTAATCCCTATAAGGGGATTAACTCATTGATGGGGTTAAGACTTTCATAACCCAATCATTTTACTTAAGCCTTACTTCATTGTCACTTGTGAGATTTTGGGGGATACCTCACATTCAAACCATAATAGAATCTGAACATATTTGCATTGTTAAAGAAATTATAACCCAAGAATATAAACTGATAGGAGAAAGACATTACCATTTTTTTCGTCATTTTAAAGTGAGCAGCTAATATGAGCAGCAAGCAGTATGGATCTGATCACTTCTGAATATAAATAGCAGTTTTCTTTATTCTGTGTATTATATATAATCATTGTGCTTAGATTTATATTTTTATTTTGGCTTCTTTTTATTTGTTTGGCAGTGCTGGGAATGAAATCAGGGCCTTAAGCTACTAGGCAAGTGCTTTTCCACTGAGCTACACCCCAGTTATTGCTTTTATCAAAAGAACAAATTTACTGAATTTGATATATCTACTTTAGGCCTATAACTTGCCTAATCCCAAAACACCTTAAACTGGGTTATAATAAAATCAAAAAGTAAAACCAAAAACTGGTAGTTCAAGTTAAAAAGAACTTTGGTTTTATTTGCATCTTATTGTATTTGACCCTTTCCGCATATAGATAAATGCTTAGCTACTTTGTTTACTTTTGGTTTTATATTTGCTTTTAAGTCAGTTATATTGCTTTGAATGACCTATAATGCATTAGTCATGGTCTGTGTTCAGATCCCAACTGCTACACTTATTAGTGTCAAAGACAAATAAACCTGACCATAGTTAGAGTGGTAAGGACAGATTTTATTTGGTAGCAAGGAGTATCCAGTGTGTACTAAACTTTGCCAAAACAAAAGGGGAGGTGACTTTTTAAAGACTGGGATATGCTGAGGGAAGGTGCTGCGGAGTGTGAAAGGGGTCGGCATTTGTGACTTAGCTCCCAAGGTTTGATAATTGGCTGTTATTGGGAGGAGAAACAAACTTACTGTATTTTTATGACAGGAGGCATTCATGCAGGTTAGAGCCAAGGCATGGGGAGCTGATCAGTTACCTCCTTGCATGTCAGAAGAAAGTTTTGGGCAATAGAAAATTTACATCTTAGAGTGACAAAGAAAGGACTTACAGTTGCATGTTTTCTGAAGAACTGCTTTAACAGGGGACTGATGGGCCTTTGCCTGTGTACCATGTTTTGACTGGAACAAACTATAAATGTTTCTGACAGCATTGAGCTTTCTCAGGCAAGCTCGTTAAGGGGAAAGGCAGGAATCCAAGAGATGCACTGAGCCATTAGAAAGTAGGCTAGTGTTTGTCCAGGTCTCTTAATTAATGTGCATGTGTATGGGGAGAAGAGCAGAGAAAATGATTTTCACTGAGTGTCTGAAGTCTTTAAGGCCAATGTTTCTGCTTAGTCAAGAAGAGGGCTCAGCAGAACATGACTAGCTTTGCAAAGATATTCCCAAGGAGACAGTCTGTAGCTGGAGTATCCTTGCAAAGCTACTTAACCTTGGTTTGCCTCAGTTTCCTTGTCTGTAAAATGGGTGTAATGACAGTATCTACGTCATAGGAATGTACTTTGAGGATTAGGGTTAATGCATGTAAAGTGCTTAGAACACTGCCCGCATCTAGCCAGTTCTCAGTAAATGCTTGTTACTTTACTATCATCTTTATCATGGAGTTTATAGTATCTATCACCACATGTGATTGCTCTGGTTATCAAATGGCATACACATAATAAGCATATTGTCTAGAAATAGCAATAGTAGCTGCAGTGGCAGTGTGAATCACAAAGGATGGTCCTTAATCATTCATTGCTCATGATGAAAAATGCAAAAGAATCTTGAACTTATAATTTTTATTTTATAACGGAATAGGCATGTTTTGGCCTGTCATAAATTCAATAGTTTGAAATATATTTATCAGCTCTCATATTCATGAATGTAAGATTCTCCAGTACTATCTTGCATATACATTTAATTTCTCCAGCCTATATGTAATCACTTAACTGCTTATTGTACGAGACCTTCAACATTTTTTAGAATATTTCCTCATTTGCAAAATTATGTTGAGTCTAAATAATTATAAAGACTTTTAAGAAATTAAATAATTTCCTCAATTGAGAAAAATGAAATATGCAAAACTAGTAAGACTAAATTGTGTCTTTGTAATTTTTCAAATATTAAGATATTTGATACATATTTGAACGTCTTTGCTTCCTAACAGAGAACTAAAAATTAGGTTACATGTACAATTTTTAGTTGCTAACCAACAGATTTAGAGAAACCCACATGATCTCTATCGTCTTGGTGGAGTCTGTTGATTGTAGCACATTGTAATAATAATCTATTATGAATTATTAAGTGATTAAAACTATCTTTGTATTGGGTATTGATCAATCTTAGCACATATTCACAGTGTATGGATTTTTCTTCACAGTGTATTGGAGTGCGTATGGATCCTCTAAAGTTCATTCTCCTTAAGTTGAAATTTTTATCACTAAAAATCCTTCTTTTCTTTCCGCTTCCTTTCTTTTCCTTTCACTACTCCCTCCTATCTTCCTTTGGTCCCTCTTCTTCCCTCCCTCCGTCACTGTCTTTTTCTTTCTTTCTTTCCATTTAAAGAGAGAGTCTCACAAAGGTGAGACCTGGCCTTGAACTCCTAGGCTCAAATATCCTACTGCCTCAGTCTCCCCAGAAACAGGTAACTATAGCTTTGCACCACCACACCTACTTACTGAAAGTTCTTAATGTTAATATATTTGATAGTGGAAAAATGACTATTTAGATAGAAGGCCAATAAATGGAAAAGAAGGAATGCTTTGAGTTAATGTTAATTTTTTCAATGTACTACATAAAAATTTTAAATTAAGGGAGAACAAATAAATGTAATACCATATTTAATACTAACTTTTATATTTTTATTTACTTTGTTTCTCTAATATTGTAAACTGATTCAGGAAATTAAAGGTATTTAATTTTGCAAGTAGCAAAAATGGTCAAAACTAACTCCTATTTTCAAATCAAATACATTAAACTGTCCCACATTTTTTTTATGGGAATCTAACATGTTTCCTTTTTTTTTTTTTTTTAAGTAAGCAAGAGAGAGGAACAGAGAGAGAGAATCAATTTTATTTAGTTTTTATGTGGCTTTTGTTGCTCCAACACTTCGTTGTGTACGTGGTGCTGGGGTTTGAACCCGCATCCTCCCTCATGCCTTTTAAGTATGACAGTACTCATGATAGTTTTATAAATATGATCTAAAATTCTTTGGGAAAGAGTCATAGAAAAATGTTTAGGCTACCTATGTTCTGGACATGTTCCCTTTCTAATCACCTGCCACCTAGCCCTCAGAAAACAGCCTCATCTGTCTGGACCAGTACTTGTTTCCCAAGTAGAGGCCATGAATTTAATAGTTATTATTCTTTCTCATTCGCAACAGTTTAATCTGAATTTGTCTTTCTCTCTTTCACAGTCTGATACCTACTTCTGCATGTCAATGCGTTTGCCAGTGGAGGAGGAAGCCTTCGTGAGTAAGTATTAATTGGATGGTGTATGTGGAAAGGGAGTGACTGTTGAAGAGAGAGGAGCTATTTGAAATCAGTGAAAGCTTCTCTTTGATGGTTATGAGCATATTAATCTTTTACTGTCAGGTTCTAAAATGCATTTATCATGCTTAATGCAGAAACAAACTAGAGACAGCCACTGAGAGACAAGATTATCAACCATATCTGGAGAGATTCATGAGTAGTGGTAGTTAAGGAGTTGCATGCAGATGTCAATGGTCACCAATACCATGTGGTCCCATTTGGTATAGTATTGGCTTTCTGTCTGTGGCTAAATGCTTAATTCCGCTCCACTCAGCAGACTGTTTATTTACCTGCTGGTTCATGCTATAAATCGACTCTACTTAGAATCATCATTGGGGATAAGATTTTACCTGTCAGACAAGCAGGTAGATAAAAAGGAAGAGAAGGAGGGACATAGAAAAGAAAAAAAAAAAAGCACATAAGGAGGAAGGAAGTGAGAAAGAAAGAACATCCATCCTGTTTTTACATCAAATAATAAGAAGGCTATTAAATGATAGGTCCCTCCTCAACTGAACCTTAAAATCAGATAGGAAATTGACAGAGTGCCATCTGTTTCCATCTAGGTTGTTTTAATTTAATCATCCTTTATGACAAACTTTTAACTGGGGAAGAGGGATGATTGGAAAATTATTCAAGGATTTATTTTTTTCCACTGTTCCAACCATTTCTGTTTTGAAATGTTGATTTTGAAAAGTAATGGTAATGAGAGTTGTATTCTGGTCCCTTGAAACTTATCTTCTAGAGGGCTGTCCGAAATGGCTATTATGTGAATTGTAAAATGTGTACCACGAGCCTCGGGGCAGTCTGAGGATGCATTTTCATGAGGCATTCCCCACAGGAATGGACGTTGGAGAACTGCAAAGCCAGCACACTGTGCATTTATTTTTCTCCCATACTTTGGTGGCAATCACAACAAAACATGCAACTCGTAACAGGACTCTAAACAAAATTGCCTCGGTGGTTAATCCCTAAGAATGAAAGTCACACCACAAGAAGCTGAGCATTCTCTATTGTTTTGTATATTATTCAGACATTACCAAGGAAAAAGTTAGGAAGGACAGTGCTCCCTGGTCCAGAATTGAATAACTTTAAAGATAGCAAAATAATTTAAGTTCTTAATTGCTCTTCTTTGAGTAGCCCCAAATGGGATTTCGAATTTTAATTTGTAATTAAATATTAATAGTAAAGCTTTTTAAAATTTTACATCCACATGTTTGGCAGCCTGAAAGAAAATAACATTTGCTCCTTAAAAGGAATTTTACATGAATTTCTTCTTTGCTAGTAGTATATTTTCTATGTTCAAGCTCAGGGGTAGTCTTAATTCCTGCCATTTCTCACTTGTTTTGAAGAGGAGGCTACCCCTGCACACCTGTATAAATATGGTTGTCACATGTCACAGCAATATTACAGTTCTCACATTGACAGTTACTTGCTTGTTTGGGGGAGTTAGGGGTAGTATATAACTCCAGGGCTGGTGCCTCTAAGGACCATAAATACATATCCTGGAATGTGTTATTGCTCTCCTAAAAGAAATGTGTTTACTTTCCCATGGTTTAAAATTGTAAAGTCTAAGTGAATATGTTCAGTCAAACAAAATACTCACAGGAAACTCATAAAGGGCTGTATCAGAACCAGAGTGCCAGACATTTCTTCATTTTCTTAGGTAACTCTTCTAAATGATCTTCTAAGACTAGTAACCATTTTTAGTATTTCTTCCTTTCTTTATTGCTGAAAGGATTGCATGAATGCTGAAGATTAGATTATCTGTTCAAGACAGGTTGTTCCATCTCCAGTGTGGGTCCTATCATGTACTAACTCCAGGGAATTTGCCACAGAAGTCTAGATGTAGCCAAATTAAAACTGGACCAAGTGAAAACCAAAGAGAAACACTAACCAGTCATTTACATAAAGGGGCTTGGCTATAGGGGTTATACATTAAAGGGGGATTATGCATAACTTTTCCAAACTCTTAAAGTGGAAGGTTTGGTTGTGGAATAACCAGGGCTCTTCCCTCTTAGGGGAAAGATATAGGTGAATAGAGAATGACAAAGACATAAAACTTTAGCCTTTTTGTGGCTTATCCCAAATTCCAAATCTCAGAATGCCTTATCGTAAGATCAGATAATACCTTGTTATATGATTAGGTTAGAAATGAAGCACTGTAAAGACCCTTAATATTTTATTCTTTTTTTATTTAAAACATATATAGCAGGTTTGTTTTGTCATTAAGACATGATTTTATATCTTCTGCTTTTATTATGTGTGACTTTTTAACTTTAGAATGCCAGAAGAAAATATGACACAGGATATGGTGGAAACACACGACTGCTTAATGAACACTAACAAAACATTTTGTTTGGTCCATTCCTCCTTCCTTCCTTCCTTTCTTCTTTCCTTCCTTCCTAGCGAGGGATTGAACCCAGAGGTGCTTAAAGACTGAGCCACATCCCCAGCCCTTTTTACTTTTTTATTTTGAGATAGGGTCTTGCTAAATTGCTGGCATCACTTAGTTGCTGAGGCTGGCCTTGAACTTGCAATCCTCCTGCCTTAGCCTCCTGATTGACTGGAATTTCAGATATGTACCACCACCCCCACCTGTTTGGCCAGTTTTTAATGAAGTATTTAAAATAGTACATAATTTACCTTTATACTTTAAATTTTATTCTTGTTATAATATAAGAAATGATTATCTTTAAAGAAAAATCACTTGTTAAACAGCTAACAAAATTCTTCTGTGTGCCATTTTGGGGCTAGAGAATGGGTCTGTGAAGTATGATACATGCTCAGGAAATCAGCCTAGCAAAATCCCAGAAGACAAGAATACAAGTATGAAAATGTATTAAACGGACTTTCTCCGTATATTTTTCTAATTTGTGAAGAAAGTACAAAAGGCAGAGTACAATTCAGATTACCTATTATGACTAAATAAAGCACTGTTAATAGTGTTAAAAGTCAGAACTGCATTTGAATAATTCATAATTTTGGCTTTGTGTTTGTGTGTTGAAGTTATATAACCCATTATCTATTAATATACTTTTTTTTCTTTAAGAGAGAAGGACAGTGAGAGAGAGAGAGAGAGAGGGAGTGAGAGAATCAATTTTCATTGAGTTTTTCACATGGCTTTCATTGCTCTGACAGTTGTGTATGTGGGTGCTGGGGTTTGAACCCATGTACTTGCGCATGCTGGGCACTGCTGAGCCAGTACTCCAGCCCCATGAATAGATTTCTTAATTTTGAGAAAAAAACCCATTACAATTATCATGGAATTCATGTGTATATCCTCAAGCGTACAGATATACACTTGAGCATGTAACATGATATGTCTATATATCTGTATTAAAATACTAACTATGAATTAAAGTGGGTTTTGGGGGAATACTCTAATGAAAATAAAAATGTTTATATTTTGAATAAAATCGTAGTTTTCCCTATGCATTGCTCTTTTTATTGTTTTTAATAAGCAGCCAGAAAATTGGAATGAGTGAAGGTGTGATAAAATCTGCATTTGGCCACTGATCTGTGTTGCTGTCTGAAAGGTATTTTACGGATACTCAGAGGAATTGGCTCTGACAGCAGCCCACTCAGCCAAGAAATTTGACTGTCATCTTCATCCACTTGCTTTCCCTCACATGGACGACCAGTAAATAAATGTGTCTTTTCCTTAGAGAATGATGGCAGGTCCCTATCTATCAAATTGCGCTATACAAATGAGGTAGATGTCATTGAATTTAGAAATAGATGAAATTAATCTAATGACTCATTCCTTTTTGTTTTCTTGGACTTCTCTCCTAAATGTAGAACAATTTCTGTTACAGAATTGCAGTTAGGTTTTAGTATTTCCAAATGTGATCTTTCTTAAACAGATAACATTCAGGTGACAATGGGATACTTTGAAAACTTCAAGAATGGTCTAATTTTAATCATTCTTGTGAGTCACTATAAAGACCAAAGTCTAGCAGGAAACATTATTTATATCCACATTTTATGACTTTGACAGCAGTGAATAGAAGGGTGTGTGTGTGTGTATGTCTGTGTGTATGTGTGTGCATGTGTGTGAGTACGTGCATATGTGTATGAATCCTTGTCCCGAGAGCTCTGTTACTGTATTGCTACCAAGTAGCTGGCTAAATATCCTTTCTCTTCTCCTTATTAGGATTTTCTCTGACATGAATAATAATAGTCTTCTGTCACTCAGATGAACACTAAGAACCTTCCAGCAGGCAGCATAGGTAGCTTTTTCTGGTTTCTTACATGAATGGAAAGAGCTATTAGGGATGATGCTAATAAGCTACTCCATATCAGAGGTCTCCAGTTAGTGTGTAAGCCTAATTTTCATGTTCACAATCATGAAAGAGAAGTTGTGACTATATATCCTTGTATCAGAGTCTCAGAGTATGTCTTGAATGTCCTCAAACCTTTGGTTATCCAAATATTCACATTTCCAACATGAAAATCCCTAGTGACTTACAGACTTTTCTCAGGGAATAAAAAAAGAGTTAGAAAGGGAGTTGGAACTATTTCACTATATTTTATAAGCTAAGAGTAGGAATTTCCTCATTTAGATACATCTGGTGATCACAAAAATTTTTGAAACAACTATTTTAATGCAATTATTAAAAAAAGTACTGGGGCTAGAGCAGTGGCTCTGTGGTTACAGCACTCACCTGGCATGCGCAAGTACATGGGTTTAAAACCCAGCTCCTGGGTACACAACTAAGTGTCAGAGCAATGAAAGCCATCTGAAAAACTAAATAAAAATTGATTCTCTCTCTCTCTCTCACTGTCCTCTCTTAAAAAAAAAAAAGTACCACCTACCTACTAAAATGGCTAATTCAGAAAGCCCAGGTTTGAATCAAATTTGTTGTGTAGATGTCCATCAGTGAATAAAGTCATGATATTTTGATGGTCATTCTGAAGTAGTCATTTCAGTTAATTCAGTAAGAGCTACTTTAATGGTCAACTTTAAGGAGATAATGGTGAGCTCATCTAGTCACAAAATGCCACCAGGGACATTGGCAAGCTTTGATCAGGACCTGGGAATATGGCCTATTTAGATACACAGGGATCAAGAATAATCCAGGGACCAACTGTATCACCACCAAGCAACACACTGGGTTCAAGGACAAGAGACAGCATCATATAGTGGCTCTACATTGACATCCCAATCTCTTTCTTGATGGCTAACCAGGGATGAGTTACTACATGACTCTCTCCTCCAGGCTCATGTGATTGGGAAGAAAAGGGACCACCAGAGTCTTTGAGAGAAGTAAAGGAATGTCTGGCAGAAAGTAAGCCCCCAGTAAATATAGCAGGTACAATTCTTTAGTAAGTAGGACTGCCGTCTGAGAGTAAAGAACTGGTGGCAAGAGTGTTGCCACGTTGGAAATACGGTGAGCTCAGAGACTGGTATCATTATGCATGGCCTCAAAAGCCCAGAAGTGGGATATGGATTTGATTCTGTAGGTAATTAATGGGGGACTGTTTTAGGAATAACTCTACAAAAACAGAGCTTACAAGTGCTTATGCTCCTTTATCTTGCCTGGCTTAGCCAATAGTCTTTTTACTGATTCTTTAGTTGGTTCTGGTTTAAAGTACCATAAAGTTCAATTTTTAAAATTGAAGCTTTTAAAGCTTATCACATGGAAGTTTTTTTAACCTTGTGTTGAATTCTTTATTCATATATAAGGATTATTTCACTTTAAATTTATTTTCAATATATAGGCTTTCTCAGGTGTTTTTTTTTTCTTGGTTAATTTGGTAACAGCAACTGAAAATCCTCATGAACTACATTAAGGGTTATTTATGAATTGTACATCTTTGACCATGCTAGCAAGAGTTAATGACAATTTCTCTGTTAAGCTTTCTGATTAAAAATGTTCAAACAAAAGGTCTTTACTGTAGTATAGAATTGCTTTATGGTTATGAAGGAAGCTAGCAGAAGATGACATCATTTACCTTTTTGATTATAAACATTAAGGTTGATTATGTCCTGCACTTAAATTACAGTTTAGAGCATTACATCTTCAGTTCCTTTGAACAGTTTGTAAAGTATAAACTTTACTTTTGGGAAATAAAGAAATGTTTAAGAGAGTAATATTAACATTTTGGGTCCTATTTTTTTTTCAAAGATAGAGATAGTGTGTGTGAGAGAGAGAAAGAGAAAGACAATCAACTTTTATTTTAGTTTTTCATGTGGCCTTCATTGCTCAGATGCTTCATTGTGTATGTGGTGCTGGGGTTTGAACCCATGTATTTGGGCATGCACCGTAACTGCTGAGCCACCTCTCCAGCCACCGATAGTTTTCTTTTTAAATCATGATATCTCTTTTATGGTACTGTTTCTTAAACAGTTTTCCCAGTACTCACTGTTTAATATGACTTAAAAGCATTAGCAATATTAGGAAACTTTTTTTTTTGCAGATGTAAACATAATCACCAGAGCCTCATTTGTATGTCTGCTTCAGACCTCAGTCCTAAAAGGATTGCATGATGTAATAAAGCTCCAATGATCTCTTTTAATAAAACAATTCTAAAATGCCAATTGATTTTTGTCTTCAGATATTGTTTATAAATTTGTTTTCAAAGAAACCTTGTTTTTACTGTTTTTCCTATACATTTAAAAGAACAGTACAATCCCAAATTCACTGAGATTATTTAACTGAAGTCTGAGTATGGTCACAACAATAGAGTATATTCAGCCATTAAAACTGTTGAATATAGTCAGAATCACCTATGACTTATCTGTGAAAGTTTTAAAAGATAAACTTACCGACAAGGATTTATAAGATTTGGTTAAGATGTTGATAGTGGAGGGGGAAGGACTGATCCAGGATTAAACCTAGGAACTTCATTTTTTAACAAACTACTGTGGGAATTCTAATGCCCAGCATAGGCTGGAAAATACTGTTGAAGGAAAGTATTTAACAACTTACAAAAATATCCAAAGTATAGGAAATAAACCACTTACTATGTGTGATGATTCCATTGGGAGGAAAAAAGGAAGTTAGCAATGATTATCTCTAATGACACATATAAGCAATGATCCTAGAATGTCCACATTCTGGAATTCCAAACATGAATTTGTGATTCATTCATAGTTTGTTCAATAGATTTATATCCATGGCCTCCGATATTCCTCTATTGAATATTGTTACCTGAAAAGGGTGTTGCAACCATTTCTAGTGGTAATTTAGGATATGCTGTATGTATTTGGATATCTCTACCATCACTGATTCTTGGCTGTGTGAGTTCTTCATGAACCTGCCACACTCTGAGGATGGCACATCCATCAACATTTGACTCGTAGACCTGGATATCCACTTGGAAAAGAAAAGTGGAGAGAAAGCCAAGTGCTAAATGAAACTCTCTCCTAAGTTGATTTCTTAGAGAATTTTTTGGCCTTGATTGTAGTCTGATGTTAGCTAAAAGAGGCAATAAACCCCTACAACCTTATTGCACTTAGAACTAATTTTGCTTAGAACTCCAGAAGACAGACCTAGTTATCTCTCTGCTCAATATGTTGCCCATATGCGTAATTTCAAGTCTTTCACCTCAAATGACATCCTTGAGAAATCATCCAACCTATGCACTTTCAGCACCATCATATTCCCTTTATTTAATATGTTGAAGTCACTATTTCTGGAGTTTGGGGTCTTCAAAAGTATTTGGTTCCCAGGTCTTACCTATAAAATTTGCCCTGATCTTTCACATCAGCTGATCTGAATGCTGACACCCATGGAGACTGCAATGCCATTTCCACTTAAGATGCTGTCATCTGGGGCTAGAGTGGTGGCTCAGAGGTTACGGCGCTTTGCCTGGCATGCACAAGGACATGGGTTCAAACCCCAGCACCACACACACAATGAAGTGTCCGAGCAATCAAAGCCACCTGAAAAACTAAATAAAATTGATTCTCTCTCTCTCTCTTCCTCCTTCACTGTCCCTCTCTCTTAAAAAAAAATGCTGTCATCTTTTATTAAGTTGGAAGAGGAAGAGGTGGTGACATTTTTAACCTTACCAGATATAATATTCCCTCATATTCTCAAAGGCTACGTTTTGAGCTGTTTGTCACTATCCTAAGACTGCCTTTGTTTATTCTGCCTGTCAGAATTGCACACTTAAATGCAGTCATTTGTCATTTTCATTAGTGTCCTCTAACTTTATTCCCCTTGGATGCTTTTTTTTTCCTTGCTATTTGTGTAATTTTACTTTTTCGATACTGTTTTGCATTGTATTGAAATCTCTCAGAGAGTCATAACTGGATCTGATGCTCAGTGGACTTTCTTCTTTTCAAGGAGTGGGTTTTACTATTACTCCAATTGTAAGTAGTAATGAAGCAAACCCAGGAAATGAACCGACAGACTAAGCTTTTCTCACTTGGCCCATTCCCACCTCAGGCAGAAGGCCTTTTAATGAAATCATCTAAATACTGTATTACTTTAAGTCATCTAATGTTTGTTTTAGATTTACATTTTGATATGACATTTTTCACTTCAATTATCAATGAATTGTAGTTTGAGTATAATTACATAAATACTTAGAAAGCTTTTGTTTAGGATGTGAACAAATATGGTAAGTTCCTTATTTTCATCTTATACCAATTATTTAGCTTATAAATTAGATCTCAAGTAACTAGAGGAATATGTGAGTCAATGAGAATGAAGTTTTCAGAAAGGGAACTGAAGAATTTTCTTTTTCTGCTGTTTAAAGATGTAAATTTGTTTCTCATTTCAGAAATGGGAATTAAAGACATATCTAATAAGAGTTCAATGTGGAGCAAATAAATGGTACTTAAAAGATTATGTCAGAATGAGAAGAAATGTGATTAGAGAATGTATTCTTTGAGTAATTAAGATTTGCCCTTTACTTCACAGAGGACAGACAGAAAATCATTTTGCAAATGTAAGAAGCCAGGAAAACTCTTTTCTCTTCTTCCTAATGAAAAGCTTCAGAGATTGTATGTTGTCTTTGTCCTGTTCCTCTTCCCACATTCTTACCTGAATCTTTGGCTTAATAATAATTTTATAAAATTGCTGATAGCTGACTCTTTTTCCAAAAAGGGTTTTGGCCTTGTTTCATAGCATCATGCATATAGCATTGATAAAAAAATAAAAATAATTTAAAAAACACTCTTGGTGTCTACTGAATGGATCCTGACAGTTCAGGGACTTCTCTGTTGCTCTGCCCAGAGCCTTCCCTATGGTTTTATTCATCTGGTACTTTTGTCCACCCTCACATATTCTGGGATTAATCTTTGAGTGATTCTCAAATAGATAGTTCTCTGACCTCCTTTTTGAACAAGTCACACAATTCCACCTCTGCTGGATATGTCCACCTGTTTGTGGCTGAATCCTGAATCCCACATTGATTTGCATCCAGCAGCTTAGAATAAACTACACCGGGACATGTTAGTTTATGACCAACATTCCTAGAATTGTTCAGTGGTAGGAAATCTGTCTACCTCTGCTAAGATGATCTCAGGGGAAGAGATCATATAATCAGCTGTGTGGGTTATGAAAAAGCAGAGTAGTTAACTTCTTATTTGAGAACCCCTCGTGGGTTGGTGGAGTGCTATTTTTAAAAAGAAAGTAAAAAGACAACAGGAGGATACAGTCAAATGAAAAAGTTGTAGATGTCCAAAACGTGATAATAGCAAGTTGATAAAAGTGAATATTGAATATAAGATGACAAATTGTGTCATCTACCAAATTAAACTTAAGGTGAATAAATGACAAATAAATGCCAGATCCATCTACCTTAGGGCTTTTTTGATTTTCCTCCTGCCAGGAAAGATTTCTGGGAGGATTCTGGAAGGGAGGAAGGAAGTCCTGCACTCAAGTAAGGAGTGGTGTGAGATGGAATCCTTTTACTTCTTTCTATTTCTTTTGCTAATAAACTTAGTTTTGGTAACAATATCATTTTGTGAGTTGTGAACTATTAAAATATCCATTGATATCTTCCTTCCAAGGCAGATATCTTTAGTCTCCTAATATATCCTTTGGTGACAGAAAACAAAATTATTTTGTTGATAAACTTCTTCAGTGATATGACCTAAGTTATATTGTTTATTTTCCAGCATCCTCTCCTTATTTTCTTTTTAATAGAGGTGTGAAAACCTTAAAATTTGCCTTTCAGGCTTTAAGGTATTATTTTCAGTGTAGTCATTAAACATTTTTTATTTCCTCTGCAAGTTGTAAGTCAAATGAAAAAGTTGTAGATGTCCAAAGGGTGATAAAAGCAAGCTGATAAAATTGAATATTAAATATAAGATGACAAATTGTATCATCAACCAAATTAAACTTAAGGTGAATAAATGACAAATAAATGCCAGATCCATCTACCTTAGGGCTTTTTTGATTTTCCTCCTGCTAGGAAATGTAGTAAGTCCCCGATGTTTTCTGATCAGCTATACTTTGTGAATTTTGGTGCCACCGTTTGATGTAGAACATTTCTTTATTTGATAAATATTCATGTCTCAGATGCATATTTTAGATGTTTAGATGTTTTACTAATTTTGTCAAACAGACCAAAATAGGTAAAAGGTGCAGTTTTGCACACACTTGAGACTTGAGATCATTTAGCCTCACATTTTTATATGTACAGGTGACTCATAAATTGCTACTGCATGCTGGCAGCATTTTGAATCAGGACAAAAAGGGATGAGCCAAACCCATATCAGGAAAGGCAGCTCAAGCTTGATATTAACTGTAGATAATAATATATTTTTTAAAATATTTTTTCTGTTTTACTTCTGTACTGTTTTTTGCTTAGTTTAATGTCTTTCAACCATTATTATAAGGAGAAAAAGGGAAATGTCACTATAGAAGTTTAGTATCCTTTTAACAAGTGCATTGCGCTCACCTAGGACTTAAGTTCACATCTTCTGCATATTTGTGTAGATATATTTCCACTTCTGTTTTTTTAGTTCCTGATAAATCATTTTTCCTCATCCCAGTAACTACTGCTGTCATTTTTAGGTAATAAAATTATGATATGAATCCTTTTCCTCATGGTTTAACCACTCACTGTGACTTCCGTTTTAGTGCACTGCTATAGTGATCTCTGGTCCTCAGTATTGTACTGAAATCTGGACAGAAATATAGTGTAGATTCATATAGCCTGCAGCTCATTTTATATGCTCGTAATATTCTCATGACTTTAAAAGGGATCTTCTATTAAAAACTTTGTGTGTGTGTGTGTGTGTGTGTGTGTGTGTGTGTTTGCCTGTAATCCCAGCAGCTCAGAAGACTGAGGCAGGAGGATCACAAGTTTAAGGCCAGTTTCAGCAATTTAGCAAGGCCCTAAGCAACTTTGTGCCACCACATCTCAAATAAAAATAAATAAATAAAGGGATGGGTATGTGACTCAGTGATTCAGAGTTCTGTGGTTCAAAAACAATAGTATTTTTGTAGCATTCAGCCTATTAATTCTTATTTTCTGTTTTTACTATATCAGAGTTTACTGTCTTATTAAGTCAAATTATTGAGTTAAGCACATCTTAAGGAACAAGACAATTTATGGGACCAGGGTATTCTATCATTAGAACATAGAAATATCTTTGTTACACGGATATTCAGTGCTCAGATATATAGTCTCTTGTGATATTGTGCGCAGAAATACAACTTGTATTCACATTCACATGTTCTTTTCTTATAACAGTTGACTTCAAACCTCGGGCCAGCATGGATACTGTCCATCATATGTTACTTTTTGGATGCAACATGCCCTCCTCCACTGGAAGCTACTGGTAAGAATAATGCACTTACACTACAGAAAGATTTAGAAAATATGTGGGTTTTTATAAGTACCAAGCATATTTGTACAAGTATTTTATAAGTGATTAATAGGTAGATTTTTTCTTTTTCACAAAAAAACATTATTCATTGGCATCATGTGACTATCATAGTTTATCACAATTACTTAGTCTGCCATGGAACATTTCTACTAGTCTTTGTCACTGATTTAATAAATAAATGTCTATTGTCATATGTGTGAAAAGAAAGCCTGAAATTTTAAAATATTGATACTCTGATATTGTTTTAAAGTTTATGGTTCCACCCAAAAAGTATGGTGATACTGTTCACTGAAGCACTCCTTTGTCCTTGATGCTGCAAGGTGGACATACCTTTTCATTGTAATTTCTCTACAAAGCAGGTATTGTTATCCCCACTTTACAGACAAGAAAAGCCCACGCTCTAAGAGATTTAGTAACTTGCTCATGGTAACACAGCTGGTTGGACTAGACTAGAATTGAACCCTAGATTATCTGGTTCCAGCACAAAGTTATTTACATTTTACCACATTGACTTTTGTTTATTCAAGTAACTGTTGCAGTTTTAGAAATTATTTTAATCACTCTGGTGACTATTAATTTTAGTCATGAACAGTTATTAAACCTCCATTGGATACATGTCGTAGGCCAGAATGGTAGTAGATACTAAGGGAGATTCTAGTATAAATATATTTTTACTCCCAGAAGTTTATACCATAATTATGGCTTGAGATCTTCCCTCCTTCTCTCTCTCTCTATTTTATATGTATATTCTTGGAGATCAGAGAACTCATTTTAAACCTCATTTTTTCCCTGATATTCAGAATCACTATTACATATTTAACAGTCCAGAATGACTGGAGTGCCTTGCTCTCTACTAAGAAGGGATCAGTGTTGATATCCTGTCCCTACGTAATCATGTAGACTGATAAACCTTTCTCTGTGCATCCTAATACTCATTAGTCTGCTGCAAGGCATCCAGCAACTGTTTCTAGTCATTTTTATAACAAACAATTTTAATATGTATTTGAAACTATTAAAAGTACAGGGTAATTAGTGGAAATCTCCATGGACCAAATAACTATCAAAGTGTTTGTTAATAGGTTTAAGTTATTTGATGAAAGGGGTATATCACATAGGAACCAAACTCACATGACTGGGTTTATATGAAATTGCACTCAGCAAATCACAGTTAATATCCTGTGACATCAACATTCCTGTCTTTACTCTTCAATAAATTTCTGTAAACAAAATTTTAGGATTAAAAGATTATTCTTTTCTGAATCATATTCAGCAAATCATATCCTTTGGGTTTATGCTTTAAAAATATTCTTCTGAAATTAGCAATATTTAGATGTGGATTTAAATTATTGAAAATAGCCAGAAGGGATGTAAGCTTTTCAAATCTGTTTTAGCTTCATCTTCATCGAAGGGAATGAGAAAATAAAATAGCACTTAAATGCTATTATGGATCTAATTGTTAAGAAAAAATATGTGAAATTAAGACTAGTTCACTGTTCGTATGTTAAAGTGGTATCAAAACAAAAACATAATTTTGGTCCTTTAAAAATATTTGTTAGTATACTTAAATTCATTATTTGGAAATTATATCTACAAATTATATTGGCCAAAAGTCTTCCAAGCTTCAAAGAAACGAGGAAGAAAAAGAAGAATCAAAGAAAATATATAAAAATGTGAAAACAGTAATTGTAAAGTAATTGCTGTATCTTATTTTGCTAAAATCACTACTTGAAAGGCAACATGGAAGACTGAAAGAGCAGTGAACGAACTGGCTACATTTCTTGAGTATACAGCCCATTTGAATCAGAGCTGGTTTCTTCATTTTAGTAAGAGTTCCACTAAATAGCTTATAAAACATCTTTCTGCTCTAAAATTCCATAATTCTGTGGCTATCCATTGCATACTAATACTGACTCAGGGAAGAATTATTACCTGCAGTGGTTGACTCACCACAAGTGAGCAGTGAAGTTTTACACTCATTTGCATTGGTGAGTAATTAGAATTCTTAATAACTGTACAGCCATATCACATTAAATGGAATTTAAAATATCTGCCTGGTAGCCTGCATTACCATTTAATCTATAGATTTGTAATAATTGGCTTTATAACCATAAAGCAAGGATAATTATTGATGCTATTATTCATCTTCTTTAAACCAAGCCCCAAATTCTTCATTTAATATTTAAAAGTAGATGTAGGACCTGTTCAAACACAAACTAGGACATATACATTAAATACAACTGTTGTAGCGACTCTGACTTTATAATCCAGCCTTATTTTCCATTTATACGTAATATATTGTTTCTCCCCCAGTTTTTCCCCAATATTTAGTAAAATCCATGCCCCTCTTGAAGAGTTAGAGCTCACAGGGTATTTCATGAGCTGAACTTTGAGATAGCTTCACCAAAGCATCTTTTACCCTTCACCCTCAATGCCTCCAGGCTCAGCCCTGGAGACTCTAGGTGGGTGTTTTCCTGTAGTTTAGCCTCCTTTCCTCCCACCTGAATTACAATACTAATAACAAAAATCTATCAGTGTCAAGTGTCTTGGATTCTTTGTCTGAAATTTTTGAGTCATGAAATTTATCACATTCATTTTACAGTTGCAAATCTATTCTTCAGTTGTTCCAGGATATAGACTGCATTTAAATGAAGATTCCAAAACTTCCACATGTATTTTTGGGAATGATACATAATGATGTTTGATGCTTAAGAATGTCAAGAATTCACTCATGCTCTAGGGAAATCTTGAGGGACTATAAAGCTATTTTAATAAAAGAAGAACACACTAATAAGATATCTTAATACAAAAATTAAAACATCAAGCTTGGATTTTCTCTTTTCTGTGTTTCTTGGCTAGGATATCCCCCCACTCCCCACTACCTTTTCACTTGAATGCTCTGTTTTCATGGCCAGCAGGTTAGCAAAATAGGTATGTCTTTAATATAGAAAACATTTTTTCTCCTGAAATTATGAAGTTATAATTCATCCTGTGTCTTCAGGCAGCACTTTTAATATGAAGGCAAAGAGCCATTCTGATGATGTTTCACTGCAGTACTGCCCTCCTTTGCTCTTTGTAATTGCCTCTTTCTACTGTTCATTAAAATATATTTACAGTTATATTAAGTTTACATGAAAATAGTAGACACAGCATGAAGCAGTTTTCATTATGTAGTCATTTTAATTTTAAAGTTTTTTTTTCCTCAACACGCATTCCAGTCTTTTGTGTCTCATTCCAAATTAGCAGCTCACACTGGTAATGTGTCTAGTTAATTATATGCATGTGCATTTAAATTGCATACATTGATGTGAACCTTTTAATATACTGTAGGGTGGTCCCTTTATAGTTAGAGTGGGCCTGATGCTCAATTCCAAATTAACATATCTCTGGAGGATGCAATAAGAACCAGCTGATGGAAAAGCAGTGGCTCTGCTGACCCATGTAAAGAAGGCAACAGAACCTGTCAGATGTAAACCTGATACCTTCTTTCTCAGGCTTTAAAGGAGGAGACACCTAGGGACCAACAGAGAGTAACAGCACCAAGAATTGGAGCAAGTACAGCAATAGCATGACGTGTCGGTCTTTATCTGTGCTTCCAGACTTAATTCAAAGCTTAGCAATTTTAAGTTCCCCTGATCTGTTGGCTGAATATGAGCCATAAGTGAGCAGACGCTCCTTTGCACTGTGTGTGTGCATGTGTGCACACGTGTGTGCACTTAGGGTGAAAATCCCCAGCAATTGAACCGAGGGCCTTGCACACACTACACAAGCACTCTACCCTAAGCCATATCCCTAACCACTCTTTGGGGATTTTTAGGGAAGTTAAAGAAATAGTGGCTCAGCGGTTTCAGTGCTTGCCTGGCATGCGCAAGGACATTGGTTCAAACTTCAGCACCACATACACAATGAAGTGTCAGAGCAACGAAGGCCACATGAAAGACTAAAAATAAAAGTTGATTCTCTCTCTCTGTCTTTCTCTGTTTTAAAAAAAAAGAATCTACTGTTGATCTCGACTAAATATAGTAAATTTTTCGGAGATCTTAGAAATTAAAATATTGTATTTCTCTATTCTTTTAATGCTTTATTTTGTTTTTGCTTTAACAATTTTTTAAAGCAATGAGTGGTTAGCCATTGAGAGTTTCAAGTTTTGAAAATCATGATTTTTGTTCGTATAAATTGTTTTGTCATTTGGGGTAATTTTAGAGTGCTCTTTTTTTCTAAACGTGTGACTAAGGGCTTGTGTGAATTCTTTTCTTGTGAGCACAGGATATAGGGCTTAAAGCAAGAATGGCAAACCCCAAGATTATATGTTCAAAATATTGGGACACTTGGAATAGTATTTCATAGTACAGAGACTGTAGATAACATTTATATACTATGTATTCCAAAAGGGTAGGAAAAAAACATTTTGAAAGTTTTTACCACAAAGAAATGACAAATGTTTGAGGAGATAAATATATTTAACCTGATTTAAATATTACGCATCACACACATGTATCAAGCATTGCATGGTATGCCATAACACACATAACTTTTATGTTTTTGTATATTTAATTAAAAAAGGACTGACATATTCACGGGATGTGGGAAGAGTAAAAGTCTGAATCATTTCATGAAGAAAAACAAAACAATGAAAATAAACACAGTAGGGGCTAGAGCAGTGGCTCAGAGGTTGGAGTGCTTGCCTGGTATGTGCAGGTACGCAAGTTCAAACCCCAGCGCACACACAACGAAGTCTCAGAGCAACAAAGGCCACATGAAAAACTAAAATAAAATTGATTCTTTCTCTGTCTCTCTCTCACTGTCCCTCTCTCTTTAAAAAAGAAAAGAAACAGTGATATGAACTGGGGGAAAAAACAAATATTAGGTGATTAAAGTGTGTGAGCTTCTGTAGTTGCACAGCCTTGTACTTTGGTGTGATCTATGCATAGCTAAAATTATTTTTAGTTCTTGTCATTAATATAGTTTTCTTTTTGGGTACTGGGGATTGAATTCAGAAGTACTTTACAACTGAGCCATATCTCCAGCCCTTTCTTGTTCTTATTTTGAGACAGAGTCTCACTAAGTTGCTTAGTCTCACTAAGTTGCTGGAGCTGGCCTTGAACTTGTGATCCTCCTGCCTCAGCTTCTAGTCACTGGAATTACAGGCATGCATTACAATGCCCGGCTTCTTGTAATTAATATTTGATTTTAAAATTATTTCTAATGACACTTTGGATCAACTAATCTTTACAAATTAAAGATGGCTTCTACAGGTTGTTTGGTGTTTTTTTTGTTTTGTTTTTTTAAAGAAGATTCCCAGCTGGTTAAATGAGGCCATTTCCAGCTGTTCTAACTTGGAATCATTCTCAAGCTAAAGCAGCAGTGCTTTACCATGTAGGAAGCATAACCTTAAATCCCTTTCAACTGCTTCTATTTATTAAGCACCTGCTGTGCCTTTTTAAATGCCACTCTCTCCACAGGGTTACAGATGCTGATGAGGGGTAAGAGAAAAGTAGCTAAAGCATATAAATATATGTAGAGAGAAACCTATATATGAGACACCCTGCTTGGTTACTCATTTAAATGTCTCTTTTTCCTTTGTGATATTATTTTCTAGATAAGGCTATGGCTCTGTTGCTTCCCTCATGATGGTAGAGATTCATTAGTGGGGAAGGGAGATGATGATTTGCATATACTTGCCTTTATGCCCCCCTTCCAGATCTCAGCTACTGTCATCCACACACTGTGAGGCAAGAGACACAGTGTCTTCTGCAATCTCTCTTTGTTTCTTTTGCATATGAAACTTCTAAAGTTAAACACACATAGCATCCTTCTCAAAATAAATAAAAATAAGTCTCCAAACCTGTACCATCCTTTGTTTTATGACCTATAAAATATGTCTTTGAGTGCAATAGCAAAGTTTGGACATAAATTTCTGCTCAGCTAGAATTAATTGCCCATTTCTTTTTCCACCTTAATATTGTAAGTTACATAATATTTCATATTAGAATAGTAATAATGGATAAATTCATTGGAATACAGTTGGTGTCTGCTTCTGATTTCTAGTCATCAATGATTATGTTCCTTAGCTAATAATTTTTAGCTGTCTGGATTAGAGGCGTTAATAGGAGCTCCTTAGCAACTTCTCAATTCTTAGTAGACCAGTGTCAGCTTTAATACAGTCAAATGCTATGGTTGTTATCATTTTGACAATTTCAGTAGAAACAAACTACGTAATTTTGGACATTCTTCTTTACCCAGTAGATTAGCATCTATGTTAAACTAGTGATATTATAGCAGAGGGTTGTATTTTGCACAGAGCCAGGACTTTGAAATCAGAGTATTTTAATTTCAGATCTCAACTCTGCTTCTCAGTAGTTGCAATCAATATTGGTTGAATGATTTAACATGTATTGGTCTATTTCCCCAATTACAAAATGGGGCTACTCCTTCTGCCTTAAGGGGCTGTGATGAAGAGTAAGTCAGATGGTATAAGTAATGTGCTTGGTAGAGTGCCAGGCACAAAGAAGTGGTAGCTGTTATCCTTATTCAGTCACTAATAGCTATAGTGTGTATTTACCAGTCCCTATGTGCCAAGCACTTTGTCAGTCACTGAAATTCCATGCCTTGTAGCCTCTGCTCTAAGGGATTTTCTTGCCTCTCTAATCTCACTGGGGTGAGAGAATATAGGGGGTAGGTCCTGTGGTACTGTTTGTTTATCAGGCTGGTACTTCTTTTTAATTTTTTTTTAAGAGAGACGGACAGTGAAATAGAGAGGGAGAAAGACAGTATCAATTTTTTTATTTAGTTTTTTCACATGGCTTTTGTTGCTCTGACACTTCGCTGTGCATGTGGTGCTGGGGTTTAAACCCATGTACTTGCGCCTACCAGGCAAGCACCATCCCCGCTAAGCCAATGCGCCAGCCCTCGGGCTGGTACTTCTTAATCACAGTTCTTATTTTGCTTTCTAATGAGGTATCTTTGTAATTACTTTGTTGATGCATACCTGTTGCATTGAAGTGCACACGGGATTATCTGAATTGGGGGAAAAATTCCATGGGTTTATACAGCATCTGGTGATATTTGCATACCTGACTCATAACCAAATGTGATTTTGAATGGTAGGGCATTTTACTTATGCCATTGATTTTATGTTGTGTTTCTCAAAGAAAATTTCTAACTTTAGGTTAATCTTCCACTCTGTGATTCTGTTAAATACCTAAAATTGGAATTTAAGGTGATACAGACTTAACTTGAGGGCATGGCAATTTTATTCACTTGTTTATTTGACTGAAATAAGTAATGAGTTATCAGTTTTGATTGTCCCTGAGTGACCTTGGATTTTAAATAGCCTTTAACAGATTCAACCAGAGACAACCAGAGAGTACTCTAACTGCCAGTCATGCTTTATTTGGATAATTCAAAACGACAGGGTAGCACTTTTCAGTACTTGGCACAGTCAGAAAGTATTCATGCAGTCCAAATGGTTTCCCCATGCATTAGAGGTGAAAAGGGTTCTGTAGGAAAGGTCCAAGAATCCAGAATTGTCTTGTTTTCAAATGTTAATTCTTGTCATTTTTATTATGAATACTAAGAAACCACAGGAGAGTTATGTGGATCTTTGCACAATTTAATTGGCTTAATCTAAAGGATCCTTTAGGAAAAGGTACTAGAATAAGAATAAGAAATCTGGTCGATGAGCCCTGAAATTGCAACAGCCCTTGATCAAAGGTTATATTACTTCCTAGCTTTAAGACTCTTCTTACTGAATGATATGGACCAAATTACCATGTTCTATTGTATGCACATACCGATATGTAACAACAAATCCCACTACTATGTATAACACAGTGCACCCATAAAAAATGTCAGAAGTTTTTTTAAAATGGCTTCTCTTATTAATAATAGCAACAATCACCTCTACTTTTGTAGGACCATTTTTTTCCTTTGGAAAGCTAAAATAATACTGTCTTCCATTGATTATTTTATGTGGAGAAAATATGATGACATTTTCATTTAAAATGGGAAACGGAAATGTGAAACGAAGAGATGCAAGGTTTTTTATCCAAGTGCTCTTTGCTGTTGAGTTATCGGTCATAGAACCCATTTCTCTTGGGCTCATGTTTTCCCTCTTATTCCTCTTATTAAGTTTCAGAATTAGTTTCAATATACCAGTTTCCCTCAGTAAGTCATTCTTTAGTCTGTCTTGAGTTTGTTTGTTTGTTTGTTTGTTTTAAAGAGAGAAGGACAGTGAGTGAGAGACAGAGAGAATCAATTTCTATTGAGTTTTTCACATGGCTTTTGTTGCTCTGACACTTAGCTGTGTACATGGGCGCTGGAGTTTGAACCTGTGTACTCGCACATGCTGGGCAAGTACTGTAACCACTGAGCCACCGCTCCAGCCCCTATTCTGTCTTGAGTTTAATATATTGCTTTAAAAAAATCAGAATTTTAAAAATGAACTTGACATTTGCTTTTGATATCCTTTATCAGAAAAGAGACTAAGGAATTATTGTTCATTTGTAAGTCAGAAAAATTTATTTCATCTAAATTTTGATTTTAGAATTGCACACACAAATTGCAACTTGATTCAGATATGATATTCCTAATCAGTGCTTATCCTCTCCTGTAATATCTCTGCCTGTAAATATAAGTCATGAATTGACGGAAGAGAGTATGACCGCCAGACCTATGAATCAAAGTTTGGCTATGTGACCTTTGAAGTTACTTTTGAACTCTCTAAGCTTATTTAGTTTTTAAAGTACCACCCATTTGCATTGTTCATATGAGAGAAATATAAGCTGATTTGTGCAAAATATCAGGCAAATAATAATTCAGACATATTGGTGCTTTGTTTTAAAGTTTTATGTATGTATGACAGTACAATGTACTTTCAGTCAATTCAGTTCTTTAAATGTCTGTACATAGAAAGTTAAAAACTACCGTGGAAGCAAACTTCACCATACCTTTGCTGAATGTTTGCTAAATGCCAGGCAGGATTGCAGGCATTGGGAAAATAGTATGGAAGGCGTGACTCAGACCTCAGAATACTCATAGCCTGGCTGGAGAGATTGGTGAGCCAGCAGATACAGAGTGGAGGCCAGATGGGGTGGAGTGTGAGAACATTTCTCTGAGGAGGAAAACTAAAACCGAATCTTGAAGAAGGTGAGTGTAAGTTTTTCAGGCAGAGGTAGGATGGGCTATTCTAGACAAAGGGAACCGTGGAGAAGAGAGATTAGAAACAGGCAGCAATTTGACATGACTAAAGAGGTTTTGCCTGGAGATATAACAAGGTCCCAGTCATAAGAGGCCTTGTGTGTTAGGCTACAATGCTTAAATTTTATTTTGACATTATTTCAGGGAAACATTTGAAAGATTTCGAGCCAGCAGATGACATAATCAAAAACATAGCTTAGAAACATTTACTAAAGCAATTTTCTCTGTTATATTTCAATTTGGTTCTTTCTAGTCATACATTGGAAGTCAACTTCCATATCAGAGGAAACAATTGTCTTGTTTAACTGAAGTCTGTCATCACTTTGATGTTAGACACTTGTATATTTATGATCTTTGTTGAAAGCTATGAAAATTGCCACCCAGATCTTTAAATTTTAGTAGCTCACAGCAGTGAGATACAAAGTTCATCACTGCTGACAGTCTCATTTCTTGTACTATTAGTGCATGAGGCCAAGAAGGAAAATTTCGCTTTTGGGTTCTGTCCAATACCCTAAGCCTTTTAACACACTTGGCACGAGGATGTCATAGACATTCATTCCAAAGTGCAATTCTCACATGGTAATGATCCTTCATCATAAGTACATTGTACTTGACAGTGAGCAGTAAGAAACCACCAGTTGATGTGTTTTACATTGCACATTATACAATCTCTATCTGCAGCTGATTTGTAGAAGCAAGGGCATTGGCTTACATGAGCTTATTGGAACCTCCTGGTTCCGGGTCCCTCTGCTGTTAATTCAGATACTACGGTTGTCTGCACTGACTGTCTACCTTCTAGCCCCATTTCTCTTTTTAAACATGGTAGGTGGCCCTGCCTCTGAATGTGAAGGAACTTTTTACCTTGGATTTTATATTTGTGATCCAAATATTTCCCAGCTCTCTAGCATCAGTTTCTAAGCTATGTAGAAAGCACTGCAGTCTGCCATCACTTTCCTCCCAGGACATAGGCAGCACGCATCTTTTCCTAAGTGAGCCAACTCCTATCCAACAGACTGCATTTGTTCTTGTTCTTGATAGACTTCAAGCCTTTCAAATCTCCTTAATTTCCTGCCTCTGACCTTATTCGGACCCAATTTTCAAAATACAAATAAATAAAAGCAACAGGAAAATGTAGCTGACCAGTATTTTGAACAAATTCAATACTATAACGTGACAATGAGCTATGCTGTCACTAGAAAAATAAGTGAGTTTGAGTCAGCAACTAATCATTTCTTAAATTGAATTTACCAGGTATCTAATGGCTGTGCTGGATGCCTTATAAGCTTTATTAAAACAGCCCAGAGAGGTATCCATATGAGAATTGGACCTTTGAGAGCTTCTACCACACCCAAGAGCCACAGCTACTAGGGATAGTCCTGGAGTGGAATTCCAGATACATCCTTCTGCATGAGTGCTCTTCCCACCATACGATTCCATCCTCAACAGTTAGTCTTTAGTAACATGAATGTTCCGTTAAATAGCACATTACCTTGGTATGAAGCTTTGAGGTTTATAAAATGCTTTCACTTATATCTCATTTGATTTACAGAATAACTCTGTGAGGTTATTCTAAGACTCCATAAGATTAAGTGACTTTCTGAACATTCATAAACTTACAAAAAAATTCTATATGCAAAATTGAGAACCCGTTAAGTGAGTACATTTGTATTGCTCACCCTGTGAAGGGAGGAATTATTTGTTACTGCAAGCAAAGATTTATGGACGGCAACACTGATCCCCAAGAGGGAAATGTATATGCCATTTCTTTTGGTCCGTTTCCAGATTACCACTGCATTGGTGTTAGTTTGTGAAGTCTCTCTATGTAATGCTTATTTTTCTACCTGATTCCATAGAGTGCATTCCACATATGAACACAAGGTATAGATTGTGTATCTGCTGCACAGGATTGTTAGACAATAAACCAACAGTAACAACAACAAAAAGATAAACTCTTGTTTTGTAGGTGCTTTTGTCAAATAGAATTTGTTCCAGGCTTCATTGCAATCTTAAAGCTGATGAGAGTACAATAATGATATACTGATGCTTTCAAATTCCTTCCCTGATGTGGAGCTTTTATGCACTTCACTGCTTAAATATTCATTATAGCTATTTGTTTTTTTCTTCAGGTTTTGTGATGAAGGAACCTGCACAGATAAAGCCAATATTCTGTATGCCTGGGCAAGAAATGCTCCCCCCACCAGGCTTCCCAAAGGTACATTGGAGGTCTCTTAGAGAGTCCCTATTCATCTGCTCAATTTCTGTTTCTGAAGTTCTTTTTTAACGATCCTTTCTAATAATTGTTGGCTGTGCTCTGTATTGCAGTATCACACTAAAAAGTACCTGCTTCACCTACTTTGTATTGAACAGGTTTCTTTTAGGTAGTTCCTTTTTCTCTGCTTCTCTTTGGTAAGTAATTTGCCCTCACAACAGTTTAGATTGAATTAAAAAATAACCAAGTAGACCACAAGCCACCTTTGGCCTAAGGCACATTGGCTCTTGACAGCAGGAGCATTTTATGAGCCAAGAGAGCTAGGAATTAAATAAATTGCTGTTTCAGCAAACAGAGGTTTTTTTTTTTTTAATAGTCCTGGAACCTAGATATTTAATGTGATGCTAAACCTCAGCTGGCTTTCTGACTTAACCTCTAAACTGTTGATAGCTTCCAATATGTGAGTGAATTACCAGACTCTCTTTTGTTACCTGGATGTTTCTTAATGTTAAAGGGAGAGTGTGGTTCTTTTATAAAATAGGTCTGCCATGGTTTGGAGATGTTTTTGTGATCTTCTCTGGCCTCCAACTCATGCCAGCGTCACTGATTAATGTCTTTTTTGCATTGCTTCAAGTGGGCCTTGGGATTCTTTCTATAGTTTTTCCTGCAGCCCCCACCCAAACAAGTTTAAATACTAATAGTGAGGTTTGTCACAGATTTACCAACCTTTTAAGAGCAGATGGAAAAAATTTTCTCTGCCTGTAAATATATTCTTTTTTTTTTATAAAGCTCATTAGTAACTCTGTGTCTCTTAACAGTAAGCCTATTATAGAACCCTTTAGAGTCCATAAATTCACTGACGTATTAGACTTTGTAATTAGTTGGTGGCTGGTTTCCTCAATGACTTGTTTGTAGATACCTGTTTTCATATTGAAAGGAAAGTAATTCCCCTGTATGATCCTAAGAAGTGTGTTTCCTTTAGTAATTAGAAAATAAAATGAAGGCGTGTGTGTGTGCAAAAAGGAAGAATAGTTTGTCTGAATCAGCAAGAACAAAATGTTGTTTTATTTTGTTCTGTTTTGTTTAAAATGAGTGAATTATGTGGTTAAAGTGTATGTGCTTACTCTGGTTTTGAAGTGAGAACTCTGAAAAGAATTCAATCAGAGCTTTGAGAAGAAATGACATATTAAAAATTAGAAATGCCTAGTTTTAGTTGCTGTATAACATAATTTCTTATGTTACATGCTATTTTATTTCCCTTTGGATTTCACAGATAAGCAACACAGTTTATTAGGTCCATTGTAGACTTCAGTTTCTAATATATTAATTAATCTTTTATAAATTTTTAGGTGTTGGATTCAGAGTTGGAGGAGAGACTGGAAGCAAATACTTTGTACTTCAGGTACACTATGGGGATATAAGTGCTTTCAGAGGTAAGTTTTAAGATGTCAGAACAGAGCATAAGTTTTAGTTACATTTTATTTAAAATAGGTTTATTCTTATCCGCATAATATAGTGAAGATTTGCACACACCCTCTGTGCACTAGGGACAGCTGTCTTTGTTTCCTTTAATTTGGAATTGCTGAAGGAATGACTTTTAAGTTATTTCTCTGTGCGAACATGCATCCAACTGTGCTTCTCTTGGGTCGACATCATAGAGTTGTTTTGCTTTCTGGTGTATTGCCTTATCTGTCAGCTCCTGCTCCTATCAGAAATGCCACTCACCCCAAGCAACAGTACTGGAAAAGATAGGAAGGCACTGGTCGTTTATGTTACTGTGAGCCAGGCATTGGGAGAGCCTACTTGTTCTGCAGTGCCAGGGAGGTTCTCAGACATGTAGGCAAATGCCAAGCTTGATGTATAATCCCCACTTGCCATTGCGTGATCTTATCATAGTCCACTGCACAAACCCCACCCACTGGTTGAATTTGGCTAAGTACTCCCAGACACCTGTTGATTCTGCCTGTGATTATTATGCACTTTATTTAAATGCCCCTTTTCTCATTATGGAATCATTAACATGAAGAATGGGCCCTGTTCCCAAGGCAACCAGCACTGGGGCTTGCTATTCCTTCTGCTTTGTTTAGCCACATTCCAGCTCCTTTCTGGATTCACACTCTGGTGTACATGACAGTGTAAATATTAAACAGACTTCTTATGGCTTGTTGGCTTTTTTATTGTGTCTTCCTGACTTGTATGCACTTTCTCCTGAGTTCTCTAATTTAACATTATAATTCTACTTACTAACCTGATATAGTTCCTCTTCCAAACACATTAGATTTCCATCTGGCAACACAGTCTAGAAGTAGTTATCTGTCTGTGCTTGTGAAATACCCACTGGGGCTTTGCCCAAAAGGCCCATGTGGTGGGAAGGTCCATAGATTCTCAGCACTGAGAATTGGCACAATAAATACAGCCCCCCTCCAGGAAAACAGTGTTGAAAACAGTATGTTTATATAACTGAAAAACTACAATTAGTGCTATCACCTTATATATCATCATTTTAAAAAACTCCTGTGGACCAGCCTATGAACCTAAGTTCTAAATAAAACTAACTTTAATATTTAAAATATGTTTTTGCGTTATATGCAAATAGTTTTCCATTTTGGGAACAGAACTTAATCTTAAATTGTTAGATTTGTAGTGCTGAGATGATTTGTTGAAATTCTGTTTGTGTTTGAAGAACAAAAACAAACTATCTAAAAACGTCCCATGTTGGTATCAGTGGAACAGGCAGATTCCAAGACTGCTGCCTTCTAAAACATTGGCAAAACCATAATTATTTCACAATGACAAGAAATCCTTCCCAAACTCCAGAATTAAAACAGCTCATGTACCCACACATGCCCTCCAAAATCCTCACCTCTATGCGTCTGTGAAACCCTGGACTTCACTTTTTCATCCTAATGCTTTTTGGTTTTGTAGTCCTTCTAATAGATGCTGTGTTGACAAGTGAGAGAAAATGATGTTATCAACTAGTATTTTTTAAATATATTGCTGTAGTAATTTAATTCCTTACCAATGAGTAGTTAATTTTGTTTTATAACTTACGTTTAATCTAGGAGTAATGCAGTACTGATTTTAAATATGGCAACATTATTCTTTAAGAGACAGATGAGAAACTTTATAAAGTGATTTTTCATTTTCTCTTAACACTTTTTCTAAAATAAGTTATATATATGAGGTAAATGATTACTAGTGTTCAAATTCATAAAACGTATTGTAATATAGTAAAAATGAAAGGAAAAAACCCATGTAGTTCACTCAGTACCACTAGGTACTGACTTGCTCCTTAAGCTATACATGGTTTAGAACAGAAAATAGTTACATGAGAAGATATCAAATCTCAATAAAACCATGAATTAGCATTTTACATTTATTAAATGAGAAGTAGGTGAAAATTGAATTATGAAACCCAGGACTGCAAGGATTTCAGTGACTGATGGTTTGGGAGACTTTATAAAGTAGTATAATGTTTTGGAAAGCAATTTTAGCATTCCATATGCTTTTAATATGTAATATTAAAATTCTGCTCTAGGCTTTTATTCTAAAGAAAGCGATTATTTTTTGTGACAATGAGCTACCTACCCACAGCTATTTATGCACCATTAACTATAAATGTGAAAAACTGGAAAGCTAACAAATGTCTTTTAATAAGGGGCTAGTTAAATAAATGGTAAAACAATGTATAACAAATAATAAAATTTAATACAGACTATATGCAGACTATATATATAAGGATATGTGTACACTTGCATGTTTTTAAGGATTGTAAGGGACAAGGAAAAAGGGAAACAGTTTTGAGCAAGAAAGATAGGATTGTGTGATTTTTTTCCCATTAAAATATAATGTTCTCTTTATAATTACATTTTTAAATTCACAAATCATAGCACCATGTTACATACTTCAGTATCTGCTAGTCAGTGTTCTACCTTCCCCCTCATTCCCTCATGACAAAAAAAAAGATAATTAACGTAAATTTTTACATGGCTGATTTGCTATAGGAAAGGCTTGTGTTTTAAATAAGTTCTATGTTATAATTCCATACTTACTCCTAATACCTCTGGAAGTGGGAATAATATTATCATATCTTCTAATTATTAAAATGTATTAAATATGTGTACATAGACATGTACATACATATACATATATATCTACATACACAAATATGCACACATATAATTGTACCACTGCCTTTAACTAGTATCAGTGAAGATTAGAACTTGATTTACAAACTATTGATAATATGTTTCTGTATATAAATTGGAAATTAAAAGAACACTAGAAGGAAATCAACACATTTACTGAAAAGTGAGGAAATATTTGGTGTAGGGGAGTGAACATTTTTTCCATACAGGGAAGGTTTTAGGTATTTGAGAAACCGAAGACTTGTCTAGAATAAAGCACCAGCAGTAAAGGTAAAATATCTTCTCAATCGTGTGGGAATTTGATAGAGTATTCGAGAAAGCATAACCTGCTGCCTGCAGGGTCTGTCCTGTATGAACTGTTCTCCATTAGTAGGAAAATATTGGCTGTGAGTTCTGTGGGATTACATGAAATGTTTGTTTCATTTTGTTTGTTTGCTTTGGAAATTGCACAGAATGTGAAGCTGTGAAAGCATCATTTAAAAACAGTCAACTTTATTAAATACCATGTCAATCATAGTGTTGGGCCTGTGTTGGTGCTGGGTATGCTGACCTTCCTGCCCATCAGAGTTCACTGTGTTCCAGCAGGATAGACAGGTACAAAAGGAGTGTGTTTACAGGCAACAGTAGAAGTGCACAGAGGCTGTGGAGAGTCAGGAGCACACAGGTCTACCTGGAAGGGAGAAGGTGTGATCTGAAAAGGCTTCCTAGCAAATGGAACCAGAACAAGGTTTCGAAGGTTGCTCAGGAGCCCCCAGGTAGTCAGGGGCAAGATGGGAGACACATTTCAGATGAAAGTAAAAAGTTTGCACAAAGGCAAAGGTGTGAAACAGTCTCCCATATCCCAGGTATCTCTGGACAATTTGACAAACTAGGAGTGTGAGACAGGAAGGGAGTAGTGGCAAGAAGTGAGAAAAGAGGCGAAAGGAAGGCACCAGGCCATAAGGATCCCTGGTATGACTGGATTGCAAAAGCTCTCAGAGTGTTCTTCTTCCAAGTATTCTGATCAGATTTTCATCTCATAATGCCATTCAGCCCTTTGCTGGAACCCTGTAAGAGTTACCAGCTCTGTGTGGAAAGGATTGCGTCTGTAGGCAGCCAGAGAGAACCAGCATAAGGACTCAGGAAAGCCAGAATGATTTCTTTTTTCAAATTTGGGCTTCTGAATTTTTTACATATTAGCATTTTTTTATGTAAACAGAATATAATCTATTAAGAAGTGAAATTCCCATGTAGGTGGTAGGGCTTGGTGACCAAACTCCTAAATCCAGACCGCCTGGGAATGGCACAGGCTACTTGTATTACCCTCACCAAGTTTCTAAGCCTGTCTTTGCCCTCCTCATCTATAAAATTGGATCCTAATGGTTCATATAAAGGTAACTGGTAAGCAGTCAATGAGATTTAGTTGTTTTTATAGCCCCCTATAAATACATAAATTTCCCCAAATGCAACCATTGGTGATAATTGCCCATAATATAGAGGATGTTGGTTACTTCTCAAGAATATTGCAGTTCCTTGTTGTGTTTAGACACCACACTGTGTTCATGCCTGTCATGTTGCCAGTAAAAGTTTCCGAGTTATGTGGTGTTTCCTGTTTTCCACAGCAGTTTTTATTATTCATTGTACAGCTACACAAAGGGCAAAGACCAAGTTCTTCCCCTTTTAGGAAATTAGAATAGTGGGAATTGAGAATTCCACCTGGTTCAGCACCCTCTGAACTCAGCATTTCCCTGTCTCAGCATCTTCTAAACACATACACAGTTTTGTTTGATTTGGTCAGTTATTTATTTAGCAAAATCTGTTTGGTTTTTTGTTTTCCAAAGACAAAATTCTCCTGAAATGTTACAGAATGCTCTTGAATGTTTTTCTGAATATTGTGGCCCAGGAGAATCTTATAAAAACTGCTTTCCTATTTCTAAAGTTTCTGGCATACGTTTCCTAGTCTCCAACAATAGTATGTTTCTCAAATTGGAAATCCTGTGTGTTCACCAATTGAAGCTGGAACTGATATTCTTAAAACGGAGGTCAGGATATCTTCCCAAGTGCACGGCCCTATTGTCTATCCGTTGGCAAAATTTCCAAGCTATCATCCCCAACTGTCATCAAGGTCTTGGTACATATTGGAAAACTAACAGGTATTGTCAGTGACAGTACACACACACACACACACACACACACACACATGCACACACACATACACACACACGCACACACACACATACACACACACGCACACGCACACATTCAGGCATTGCTTCCACATCCTCATCACAGCCTTCAGTGTGCACCTGCATTTTATAAATTGTAGCATATTCCTGGGAGTATAGCCAAAAAGCTTCCCTTTCCTTAAAGTATTTTATTACTTACATTCAAAATTAAATGAGTCAAACTTGGAGATCCTATTTTCAACTCTCCTTGATGTGAACCCTAAGTTTAGTCTCCAAATTTATGGGGATATATTATTAAAATCAGATCATAAAATTTTAGTTAGAAGCCTCAGGGAATGATCATTTTCAATAGCTACATTTTCTAGAAAGCTATAGTTTTAGCCCGTTAAGTACTATAACTTTAAAACATTTTGGATAGAAGTCTTTCTAGAATATACTATGTGTCTTATAAAAATAACTTCGAATATGTTAAATATAGCTGCGCCTAATACAGAAGAGACTGGCAATAAATGATAGTTCCAAATCTTCCTTACTCCTCTCCCTCTTTTCTTCACAATCTTGGAATGTCATAGTGAATATTCACTACTGTTATAGTTTCTTTCTAATTTTTAGGAATATGTAGAGGTTTTTCCACAGTGTTGGGCTTATTGCTTCCTGGTGTCTGCTATTCTGTATTTTCTGTAGCCC